>JAOEHQ010023100.1:0-14245 GCA_025447715.1 Asclepias incarnata
TTTATTCTAATCTATGGAATATCTAAATTAATTTGTATTTCTAACTTATAATTTAATATTATTTATTATTTATCCATATTTTATTTATAAAAAATCAATAGTACAATATATATAGGTATTAAAACTAGTAATTGTATATAATTGAAATTTATACAATTTTTATCTTACTTTGATTTTATATGAAGATTTACAAAAATAAAGGATTACTTTGAAAAAAAAAATTGATTTGGTTTAAATTTATATTACTCGGAAATCGTTTCTAGAAATATATGTCTACATAAAATCTATTTTCTATGGTGACTTTCGTTGTAAAAATAATCGAAAACATATATGTCATTTTAAATCTTGAATTTTAAGAAATTATAAGTATAACCCGAATAATGAACATTTACAAAATCCAATTAATTAAATCTCCTAACATATATGTCATTTTTCCAAGAACCTTGTTACGGTTATATGTTTGTTTAAGATAACGTTTATATAAAAGTGTTAACAACTACTTGTGTTTAAACAGCTGACATCCTTCAAGTGTGGTGGATTTGCACTTGGTGTAGCAACAAATCATGCCACTTTTGATGGCTTAAGCTTCAAAACATTTCTTGAAAATCTTGCTTCTTTGGCTGCTGACAAACCTCTAGTCACCATTCCTTGCAACGACCGCCACCTATTGGCTGCAAGAACACCACCACAAGTCCAATTCGACCACCCTGAACTCCTTAAAATCCCAAAAGGAATGGACATCCCAAACCCCACGGTCTTTGACTGCCCAGAAGGGCAACTTGACTTCAAAATTTTCAACTTGACCTCAGATGACATAGCCCATCTCAAAAATAAAGCCAAAGATGGACCTGGTGCAGCCAATGCTAAAATCACTGGGTTCAATGTGGTTGCAGCCCATGTATGGCGGTGCAAAGCTTTGTCAGCAGAGCCAGAATATGACCCTGAGAGGGTATCAACTGTTCTATATGCCGTGGACATACGGTCAAGGTTGAACCTCCCATCATCATTAGCAGGCAATGCAGTTATAAGTGCTTACGCGTCGGCAAAATGCAAAGAGATTGAAGAGGGCCCTTTGTCAAAGCTAGTGGAAATGGTGACTGAAGGTACCAAGAGAATTACCGGTGAGTATGTGAAGTCAGTGATTGATTGGGGAGTGGAGAATAAAGGGTTTCCAACTGGGGAGTTTATGATGTCGTCATGGTGGCGGTTAGGGTTTGCTGATGTGGAGTACCCGTGGGGGAAACCGAGGTATAGTTGTCCAGTGGTTTATCAAAGGAAAGATATAATATTACTCTTTCCGGATATTGTCGGTGAAAATAACAATGAAGTGAACGTGTTGGTGGCTTTGCCGGGCAAAGAAATGGAAAAATTTGAAGCCTTATTTCACAAGTTTTTGGCATGAACACTAAAGGCTTGCATAATGTTTGGCCATATGAAGTGTTGCTGAAAAGTACTTTTAAGTTTGGTTTGAAGCATATATACTATATATGTAATGTATGTACTGAAGTGTGGTAAATGCCATTATATATCTCTATGCATTACTATGTAAACAAGCTTGAGTGTTGTATATGGTTAAAATTATAAGGTTTATTTATAGGTCTCGCCTGTTATCTATTCCCTACAATCATGGCATGTACACTAAAATACTTAAAATTTGTAAAAGAGGTTTTACTATCGACTATTAAGAAGAGAGTTAGATGATGTCATTCAAGATCATATCCTAGAACTAAAAGACCTAAGGTTCATTCTACCGTGCAAAACACCGCTAAAAGGTCTACAATCGTACCAAACGAAATAAAAGGTTTGTAATTGCTTTTGGCAATAAAACCAAATGCCATCAATTCTTTAAGACTATATTCACAAACTTAAAATCCCTAAAGCTAAAACCTTTGTTTTACAAAGAAACAATTCCCAAAAGTTTCACACAAGAAAAATAGATACATACTTTGCCCATTCTAGTCTACATTTTGGATCTATCTTTACCTCATTTTATACCACACTCGCCACTAAAAAAGTATGGATAGATTGTGCACAAATCTTAAATGCAAAGTAGACAGCAAAGATAAAAAAACATAACATCAAAAGATGATATAATCCACAACACCAAAAAATGATATAGTCCACGACTTGATTTTTTTACATGAGATGACCAAAAAGGATCATGGTTATATGAAGATACTCATAATGCCATAATCCATAAAGTCAAGTAACCAAAAAACAGAAAAATGTGAACACAAAAGACTAACTATTATATGTATTGCTCTGCATTTCAACAGCTGGTGAGGCTTTTTCCATTGACAGTGGAGAGACTTGATTCGGGTTTGTTGTTTTTCCAGCAGGAGGCATACACCTTTTTGAAAAGAACGCAGCTATAGATTTGGTTCCTCTTGAAGTTTTTTCTGTTAACGTAATGAAAAAAGAAGTTAGAGAATAAAAACTAAGAAGTACCATTTACTTGTAGACAGGTTGTAATACATTAACAGGTTAAATAGAAAATAGCTTTAATGAAAATACATCAAAGTCACCCAAACATATTTTAATGTATAAAAGTATAAAACCCCTGGACACTTTTGGAAATAGCTTTAATGAAAATACCATTTACATTTTTGTAATCATACATTCATACTTGATACACAAATTATTTAAAAAAATGGTCAGACACTTTTGGACAAAATGTGTTCAGGCCAACTTAACCAAAGGTAGTACATGACAAGCAAGGCTGTTCAAGTGAGTACCTGGAGAATGTGATAAGCCATATTTTTGAAGGATATCTTTCTTGACCTGCAAAATAAAATTGAAATCATTATTTATCATTTTGCACTGCATCAAAATATTAATAATCCTTATCTATCTAAAACTCGATGTTATTACATGTCATTAAGTGAAGCAAAAGCCTGAAATAAAATACAATCATTACATACCTGCCAGCGGTTGTCTGCAAATACAGATATCTCACGCACTTTATTTCCCAAATGAGTTTTTAGAATATTTGGAAACTTCAAACGCAATGATTCCACAACTTTGTTAATCCCATGTGGGCATGACTGAATGACAGAAACCTGAAATGTAGTTTCCATTAAAAATGGTAACTTACTGTATTATTACCACAGTTTAAAACAAATGGTTTGAGCCAATGGTAGTGACATCTATCCAATTATTTATGATTCTGGATATTTTAAATATTTAACAAGTTGATTAAGTTTAACAATATAAATAGCTAAAAAGAAACAAGTAGAAGACAAAAGAAACCTAAAGTGTATTATTTATGAAATATAGTCTTCGATATATTAGATTATTTTTGTAAAAGATATTTTTTCTTAAATCATATATAACACAGATAAAGATAATATAGACAAAGGATGTAAATTTAAATCAACCCAACCCAGACCAGTCCATTTAGACAGATAGTAAGAATTACCCATTTTGAAACTTAGATCCAACCCGTTCAACCTATCCATTTGGCTCCTTCATTTCAAGTTTTAGATTATATGCACTTACAATTTCAGGTAAATCTGAATCTGAGATTGCATTGCCACTTGTAGCCGGAACAGCACTGCTTTTGCTGCTAGACGGGCAGTCTTCTTGTACTTCTTCTTGCTTATCATCATCAGTTAATATCTCAATGGCTGGGCCTACAGGGAAAGCACGGATGCTCAGAGCTCCGAGGCACATTTGTTCACTTTCTGATCGATCTTGAGTTGATAGTGTGTTTGACTTAAATTTTTCATGCATTAGATTTGAAATTACTAATGGCCTATTTTTCCGAAGAGCGTGTTCGGTCAAATTATTAAGATGCTTAATCTGTCTAAAGATTAAAGAAAGCTCTTCAGTTTCTAGATGGGCACAAGTAGGTGAGCTCCTGGCATCCTCAACCAAGTCACTGTGATCCATTCTCTCAACTTCAACACCCTGCAGTATATAATATAATCATATAAATTTATTTCTTAGCAACATAAATTTAGTCTGTTACTGTGTAACAAAGTAACGTTTCAACTTTTAGTTCTGTCTCAAATGATAGATGAGTAAAACAACTTCCTTGGGTTAACTTGATTGTTCAATTTTCTTCTTAGTAGACTTCAAACTGTTCTGTAGACATCACCAAAAGTGCATACAGGCATAACTTTGGCCATATATAGCTACATCTTAGGGGAACAACTTAAATCAACCATTAAGATTAGATTTTTACATTATTAATTTAGGGGCATAATAGTCATTCTAGATGCGATAAGGGTGCGTTTGGTTTGAGAGCTTTAAAGGAATTATTAATGTTTGTTAAAAGGATAATATGTGTAACCCTATGAAACAGAGGTTTGTAAAAACTGACCAAGTTGGCAGGTTCTGTAAAACCCATATCTTTCTCTCACATGCTCAGTGTTTTTTTCTCTCTCACTTTTTTTCATAAACTGTAAAAGTCATCAATTTCACAATGGAATGTGTCTTTAGCAAGAATGATTTGATATGGATCAATTAGAAAAAGATATCAAATGTGATTACATTTAAAACCTACAGAAGTATTTAATGACAATCACAAAAATGGAAGAAACGAAAAAAGTGTCTCTCACTAAATCAATAATTGCCATCTGTGTCAGTTACCAATTGACATAAGCATTCCATGCAAGTTTATATGCCAAATGTAAAATAGAACTCTCTGGTTTAACTGTACGACATAACAAATTCAATTTCTAGATATCCAGATTATGTTGATACAAGAAAATAATAAGTAAAATGAAATCAAAAAGGATGCAAATGATACCTCATTTTCTGAAAGATACCCATCAGGTACAAAAAACCCATCTTCACTTTCATCCTCATCATCAGCTTTTGTTACATTTTCCTCCATACTTTCATCTTCTTCCTTATCACAATCTGATAAGCTTTCCCCGGGTTCCTCCTATGTCATTTAAATTTAATTTAAACAGTATATTAAACATCAGTAAAAGTCACATAGGAACAAAACAAACAATAAAACAAATGTAAATGAGTTCTTTTGTAAGTTATAACAATTTTTTCGTGGCACAAAACAAGTTATTACCAAGAACTGACAGTTTATCGTAAAATAGTTTGCCATGGAATAAATAATTTAAAAAAACCCACAGCAAAATGCTTAATAGCTATTTTTGAATCACTAGTTTTCTTGGTATATTTTAAACTTGCATGTTTTGGAGTGTGTCAAAATGTTGTAGCAGCATAAGCCAGACGATTTCCTAATAATACGCATTAAGAAAAATACATACCTCTTCCCATTCCTCATCACTGTCAATCTCATAATCTAGATCTGGGTCCTTGACAAGAGGGCAACGAGGACGAACAACTTCACTGGAAAAAAGTAAATGCAAAATCATAGACAATCAGTACTCAGATATGATTTTATTTTGATATATTTCAAAACAATTACAATTTTTAAACTCTAAATCCCTAAAAATTAAAACTTCAAGTTTGATACATCAATACAATGTTTTTAGTAGTTATGTAAAATAGTTTAATATTTAGGATCATTTTTAAACATAGTATTGATTAACAAATTGCAAGGTAAACATTGCATAATTCAAAATAAATTAGAACTTCTGCCTACTATAAAGAGCTGGATGTAGCAGATGATTGTACTCATCAGAAAGAAGTAAAACAAGATTTAAGCATTAACAAAAAAAAATAAAAAATGAAAGACGTTTCCACTTTAAACAAACTTTGATATTCAAAACTGAGATGTGCATTGTTTATATGTACCTTTCACATGCTGGCTATTTTTAGGGGAAAAAAGAGTGTGGCTCTAAAATACAAGAGAGATACACCAGGGAAATTGGAAATTTTTTTTTGGGTAAAAGGGGATTTTTCCCCTGGTTAGATTGGAAATTGGAAATTCTATAATCTTCATAATAATAAAATAATTGAATCAGGTTTTTACTTCTAACTCTTTATTATTCATCCCGGCCAAAAAAAAGTAAGTTCGATACAAATCATACAGATCAATCCAAATAAAGAATACCATCTGCAACACAGTCACACAGATATGATATATACACACACACACATACATACTTTAAAAGCATGTAATGCAGAGATGGGGCAATCAATAGATAACTCCACTCATGCTTTCCGATAGAGATCACTAGAAAAATCATAACATACCTTTTCCTGGGCCAATAACCATAAAATGCAGGTCTGTGACTCTTGTCAAACTGCAGCAACTGTTTACGCCGAGCCACCTTCTGGCTACCTAAAACAGAACTATCTGGTTCCGTATTAGAAGATCGGCTTGGTTCAGCCCACACATCATCAAATTTCTCCACGCTCACATCCTCGTCACCCTTACTAGTAAGCTTAAGTTCCTTGACCGCGACTGTCTTTGGGGTTCGCCGCATACCCCAATGTCGTTTTCTATTACTACAATGACCCAATTGATGCCAAGAGTCCAAATGTACTCTAAAAATAAAGAACAAAATCCATATCAAAATTAAGTAAAATGGCTGAAGGAGGTAATTTCAACCAATATTTTTATTAATGAGTAAATTTGTTATTATGATTTATCTCTAACAGGTAAAAGAGAAAGAAAAAATACAAGTAAAATAGTTAAACGGGTCAAACAGCATCCAACAAGTATTGATAACGTATGAAGTGTCGAAAATCATGTAATTCAAAAACTTCAAATTGGCATTGAGCTATATTTTTGATAAAGCATACTTGACGCCAACACTTTATGAAAAAACTTTTTTAGACAAGTACTTGGGTAAACCCATTCAACCACGTTTCACTAGAACTTACATGCTTTGATCCATTACCCAGCCCACCTAACCTACAAACTTAGCCACCTATAAATTCCATAATGAGTTAATGACAACAAAGAGAGTCTGAATATAGAAAAATAGCATACTTCCATAATTCCGTTGCCTTAAACTCTTCTTTTAATGAAAGAGCCTTGTCCATTGACTGAGTAACTGATTCAGGTGCAAGTACCCTTTGCTCAGGTAAAATTCCAGTAGCAGATGACTTAATAGCTGACTTGTCACCCTGCAAAGGTGAACTACTTTTGCTTTTTATAATGAATCGCTCCAAGATTGATGCTTGTTTTTGCAAAGCCAGTTGCTTTTTTTGTTCAGCTTCTTCTTTCTCACGGCGCCGCTGTTCTTTCTCTGCTTTCTCTGCTTCCTCTTGTTGCTTCTTTAGCTGTTTTTTCATTTCAATATCACGGCGTTTTTCCTCTTTTTCCGCCTCATCTTGCAAACGCTTTTGCTCTTTTTCCTGCAATCAAATTCCAAGGTCAAAATACTAATATACTAAAAATTTGAAAGCTCTGATCAACCATTGATCAGAGAACAATATCATGAAGAGTTTACATGTGCACAAATATTCACTTATAATATATGAGGAGTTTACATGACAACCATCTTCTATCACTACTTTTAGAACATTGATTGCAAGTGCACAAATATTCTCTTGTAAATAAAAACAAGTAGGTAATCTATATAACCCATAGCAGATTAAACACAATAATAACTCTGGTAAATTGATATTTGCTAAAATAAAAGCTTACATGGTGCAACTTTTCCTTCAACAGTTCCCGCTCCATTCTCACTTTCTCTTTCTCAACGTCACGTTTGTTTTTCTCCAATTGTTTCACCACTAGCTTTTGTTCTTGCTTCACCTCTTTCTCAGCACTTTAAGCATGAAAATAAAGACAGAAAACTTTAACAATAAAGCAACAATGAATAATATAATAAACATTACCATAAATACTCACACTTCAGAGCCATTTTTCTGTTGCAACTTTTCAGCTAATGAACGTATTTCTGCTTCACTCAACACTTTACTAAGCCTTTCAGACACTTTCATTACCTTCTGCCCCCCATTTAAGGTGCTCTCTGGCTTCATTAGTTCATTTATAACCGCTGGAATAAATGAATACAAAGATTTTAATTTCGGTTGGTCAACTGGGTTGGGTAACAGGTCAGAACAATTTTTAGCACATGTTGAAGCAGGCTGTATTGTTTGAGTGTTAACTAATTGATACACAAGCATTACTATGTTAATTTCTTTTAAAGATAACTAATGAGTAAGAAATGATTACAAAAAAACTATATTGTAAAAGCAATAATATAAATTGTATATAAGCAATTTAATAGGTTGTATGCTAAATTAAAAACATATGGTTGTCAACTTTGACCAATTTCATCCACATCAGGATTTTTATGTTCCCCTTTCAAGATAACTCATTACCTTAGATCAGCCAATTCAAAAGCAAATGAGCCCAAATTGCTACCTCTAATGGTAGCTGATCTTTCTCAAACTTCGAAAAGGCAACAAAAAATGACAAACCAAACAATAAACTAAGCATAAAAGCATAATGGCATCATAAAAATTTATCCAATAATTTTTATCATTCTTTATTCAACAAGGAAACAAAGACCAATATAGCAACTTATGTTATTGCTGTTCTAAAAAATAAGTCATTGAAAATTTTGTGTTGCTTCCTTTCATGCCATAAACTGTATATGGGGTCAAATATTAAATAGTGATTAACCACTGAAATAATAATGATCAGGCACTAACCAGAAACCGCAGTAATCCTTTCATGGATCTTTTTGCGGCAAGTCCGTCGAATTTTAATTGCACCACGCAAGAACTTTGGAAGTAATTTCACATCTCTTGTCTACAAAATTAATGGTGATCAGCAAGGTTAGACCAGTTAAAAAGAGAAACAAAAAACACTAAATCAAATAAAATTTAGCCAGTAATTCCAAAAAAACACATGCCACAAACCTATATAAACACAACTAAATCATATGCATGAAATCAAAGAACAAGCAAATTGCAAGTTATGACAAAACCTAAACCCTAAAATCCAGCATATCGCATTCTGAAGTCAATAAGAAAAATCATAATAATAAATGCAAGAACTTCTAAAATCAATTTGCAAATGTATACCGTTCATATATTTCGGATGGCACTCAAACTGAGCAACGAAACTAACTCAATTCTACTACAATTAAATCTTAGCTTCAAATTATTAATAAACATACTCAAATCAAAACCACTTGATTCAATACAAACTAAAATGACCAATATACATTTAATACAAAATACTTAAAATGACAAAAACTTTGATTTTTTCGAAATGCACATTTAACAATTTTTAAATATTCACAAATAAGGCACTCAAAATCACTCACATTAAGCCAAACAATTTCATTCCAAGAACACAGCCTCCTTACCAATGATCAATCAAATTACTCAAATATAAATCATATTAACCTTGATTAATTTGACTAAATATGTAAACATAATACATATATACATACATACATATATATGTATACATATGTATATATAAGGCACTCAAGATCACTCACATTAAGCCACCAAACCATTTTCATTCCATAAAGAATACTTTATCACCAAATAATCCATCAAAATACCAAAAAAATCATTTAACCACTAATTAATTGACAAAATAAGTAAACAACAGACATATATGTATATATACATATAAGTATCTATATATATACCTCCCAACACCAAAGACAAGAAGGGGAATCATCTTCCAAAACATCAGCATTCAAATTCTGAACACCATAAAAACACCTCTGACCAACAAGAATCACACTACTCTTCACACAAGCAACTGTCATTTCCCCATCTTTCTCTTTCATCTTGTCGAAAATCAACTCGACTAATTTCGATAAAGGAAGATTACTCTCTTCCAATAAACAAGCAATCACTGAATTACTTGACACATTTGCTTTCCCCAAACCCACATCTTCATCACTAATAAACCCATTTCCATTAAACCCTTCATTATAATACTTCATTAATCCATCAATTTCTTCATTTAAAACCCTAATTTTTTCCTCTTTTTCTTCTGCGCTCATTGAAATTTCATTTCTTTTTCTCTTCATTGGCTTCTTTACTACATCTATTGCCATCGGATCCCCCATTTTCAAAAACCCTAATTTCGAGAAGTTAACAAAATTTTAATCAAATTCGATCTTGACAGTACTTGAATCCGGTGATTTCGGATCCAATTTCAGTGAAGAATTAAAGTTTTTTGTGAAATTGAGGAAAACCCTAGTTTTTTCAAAACCCTGGTTTGTTCAAAAATCGATGAAATTGAGATGCTTAGATGAACATGCACAGTATCGATTACGCGAATCGAATGAAAATAATGTGATTTTAAGTGAAATTAGGGTTTTGGATTGGGGAGAATGGGACGTGTGGGGGGGTTAATGTGGCAGATGTGAAGTGTGTTAGTGTGATTTTAGTTAAGCGGTGGATTGATTACAGTGATTGTGTGTGTATGTGAGGGTGTATCAGTGTGTGTGTGTGTGTTTATTGAGTGGGGGAAATATAAATTTTTTAGGGTTTTGATGATTTTTCCCGCGTGATGAAAAAAGAAAATGGAAAAATGGGTGGGAAATAGATGTGTCTTTGCCGCTTCGTATTTTGGATTTCGAGATTGGCTGCCTCTATGTATTGTGTTGGTCAGTTGGATATCATCTTATCTATGAATCTATCTATCTTTTTTTAACGGCAAAAATTGATTTATTAGGTTAATCGAACTAGTTACAAAATTCTAGATAACTAGCTATTTATACTATCTAGAACCTACTCGAAACTTTAACCGCAAAGAATGTAAAAAGGTTGAAACAAAACTTATGCCAATTACAGTAACCCGATACACAAGAAAAAACCCTCATCAACGAAACCCGAGCCGTCGGTTTTCACTCCATGATGTTTTTGATGCATTCCCATACAAGTTTCGAGGACACGAAAAAAAACAAAAAATCGCCTTCCATGTACAGGAAGAAAAAATGAATGGCAGAGAAGAGCTGAAAAGAAACACTACCAACTAGCCATACTATAAGGGATTCTCGCACCATTTCTCCCAAGTGAGATTTGACTTCCTATCCCGGTTAGCAATCCACAAGTACAAGCACGACACGATGGAATTGAATAAATTGTTGTTGCTTTCACGAACATCATTATGGATCACATTGTTTATTGTCTTCCATATATACCACCACCAAACGAAAAATATAGCTTGAATTCTATGTCGAGTCTTGACCGGTTTAACCAAGTTATTACACCAATTCAAGATGCCTTCAGGAGGGAGGTTAGGAACCGCACAATTCAACCAGGAAGATATGAGTTTTCTGATCTCAATATTAACTTTACATTTGTCGAAAATATGCTCAGTGATTTATCTCGATATTAACTCGACACCATTATTGCAAAGCTGACAGGTAGCCGAAGTGACGTCAATACCTTTGGCAAAAAGATTAATATTAGTCGGGAGGCAACCTCTTCTCAACCTCCAAATGAAAAGATTTATCTTCTTCGGGACAAGGTTATTCCAAATCGTTTTAACTAAGTTGTTAGGAAGCCGATAGTTATCCAACTCCTTTTCTCAAACCGGCTATAGAGAATTCTTTTTTACCTTTTAGCAGCCATACCCATTGATCGACATCAGTGGACAAACCCGAAGGGAGTCAAGCGAGCAGATGCTGAACCATATCAAAATCCCGATCAGTTCTAAGAGGCCTTCTCCAGCTCCACTTCCAAGAATCATTCTCCCGTCTACTCGAAATATAGCATTCTTTATCCACCTCTAACGCAAAAAGCCGAAGGAATTGAGAAGCAAGGGTAGAATTCTTATCAATCTATCTACTATCTAGCTTTTTCATAATCCATTTTAAAAACTATCTGGCTTTTTCATAATCCATTTTAAAAACTTTTTGCCGTCTCTCTCTATCCATTTGATATATTTCTTGTGTTTTTTCTTTTTTTAACCTAATATTTAGGTTTTTTATTTACTTTAACATTATCATTTAATTTAATTATATCATTTTAAAATTACCTAATAGATTTAGATTATTAGAAATTTTGAATTTGTATTATTTAGAATTTGCATAATTTTTTTAATTTATTATAGATTTTGAATATTCCCTAACTATAATGGTACATGCATTATACGCATTAATGAATAAATTATCAAACTTTTAAAAGTTTAAAAATAACTAAAATGTTGAGAGGCAACACTTATCGAGGGGTGAAGCGTCCGAATTTGTTGACCGCTTTATTTGAACAGTTTTTGAGGTGGTGTATGAGATGCATTAAATTTTATTTTTGATTTTTCAAAAAAAAATTGTATTTATTTTTATAAACATTTAAATTGGTGTTGACTTTGTTTTAATGCTAAAAAACATACCACTTTCTTATTATATGACTATTATTATTACGACTTGTCTTAATATATGACATTGATTATTATGATTTATTTATATAAAAAAAAAGGTTTAATCATTGAATCACCAACGTATTTTCTCTTTTGTACATGGTTGTCCAATAAACTTTGAAATCCATATCATCTTTATTAATAGTTCAAGTCATTGCCATCTAAGCGTCTTGTCACCTAAAAAGAGGGTAACCGATAAACAGGTTAAGGATTGGTGAACCATGTACAAATTTTTCAAGTTTGTTGGGCAACCATGTACAAAAGAAAAAGTTCGTTGGTGATCCAGTGATTAAACCCTTATCTTTTTTCCACGTAATATCCACATAAAAATTTAATTAAAAAGAAAAAACATTTAACCGACTATTGCTGGTAAACGGGTCACGTATACGCAACCATGTACAAATTTTACAAGTTCATGGGGAATATACATCAATAAAAAAGTTTATTGGGCAACCATTTAAAAAGGGAAAGTACGTTGGTGATCCAGTGATTAAACCCTAAAAAAACATTACAAAAATAAGTTAAATACTTTGTATTTGTATTTTAAATATTTCATATAAAAGCTAAAATTTTGTTTTTTTACTCCTTTTGTTTATTTTTCTTTTGATTTTTATTATTTTCCTGTTCATTTGTGTAAAAAATTTACCAGATATGATATGATGACATTATTCATGCATTTTAAAGATAATAAAAAACTACTTTTTGTCAACAACCATTTAGTCATTATTTATCTGCAAACATAATTTTCTATATGTTTGCTATCATAAATTTTCCAATATAACCTAGGTCCATAGACTTAGGTTATATCAACATAGAACCTCCCTTGCTTGCATACGTTTTCACATGTGAATTCGCATGTATGAAGATGTTTTTTCCAATGTTTTAAAAACCGGTTTTTTAGTCATATCGGAGTTGTCTCCGGTACCGGTTTTACCGGTAGGCTTATTTTAATATATATATATTTTTTATAAAAATGCTACTAAACTTGTTACAATCCAACGAAAATAGTCAAAATACAATTACAATCCACTCAAAAATAGTACCAAATAGGTATTTCATAACAAAATGTAAGTTTTAAATTTCACAAACAACAAAAAATAATATTAAAGTATACACATCACAATCAAAATAATTCAAAAACTAATAAAATAAAAATAAAAAAAACTCCGTAAAAAAACCAGTCCTAAAACCGAGTTAGTTGAACCGGTAGACCGACCGGTGCCGGTTTTACCGGTCGAACCGTCTGGTTCGAACCGGTTTTTAAAACATTGGTATTTTCACATATATGAAGGAAAGGTACGAGACTCACATACACACGTCATATTTTATCAAGATGTAGACATGGCATCTTTTTGGCCATCCATTATTTCACACGCGAATTCACAAGTTAAATGAGTATATGGTTGAGCATGGGTGAGAATGTGATTACTTTCGTCATTTTCTCTTTTGATAATAATAGTCCTTTTGGCTCGTTAATGAATGTATAAAAAGTAAATTTTTTATTTATAAAAATAATAATCCCTGAACTTTTTGATAATAAAGTATAACTTTTATTAAAAGAAACAAACACTAGACCTTACAGTGCCATGATTCATTCATAACACTATGGGTTACCATAAATATCTTGCTATTTTAAATGAATTAGTTTAGCTTTGGAGAGGTCAGGAGATGAGATATGGAAGAAGAAATTGAAAGATACTGATAACAAAGGATAATTTGGTATAAAGTTTAGCTCAATGAGGAACACATAGAGGTTTATACACAAATTGTTGGTTGATGGGAATTCTGCATTTTGTCCATAGATATTGTGTGTGAGCAAAAAAGGGACAAGGGTTTTGAATATGTTTGACTTTCGCAATGAGGTTCACTCAAACTCTTGGGATTTACTCGGGTTTTACGAAAATTTTTGCCATGTATCTTGATCAGAAGCTAGAAATCATTGTGTCACACCCCAAAATCCATGGAGCGTGATTAAGCGGAAATCATAACACAATCGCAAGTAAACGACCTCTAAATGAG
>JAOEHQ010023111.1:0-14244 GCA_025447715.1 Asclepias incarnata
AAGGGGTTGGTCGGTTGGTAGGTTGACGGGTTAAATGGGTTAATGGGTTGACTTCAAGCCATAAAAGTTGGTGGGTTAACCCGGTCAACGACCGGGTATTAATCTAGTTGGGATGGTCAAGAAAAAGATTAAAAAACAGTTACATAAATATTCTGATTAAATTGCATCCATCTGAATCAAAGATTTATATTCATTGAATTATGTAAACTCATAAAATATCATTAACTCATCTATACAATCTTATAAAACAAATGACCATCATATTATTTTTTTAATAACATTGAATTTACAATATCATTCATTCAAATCATTTATGTGTCAACTTGCTTTCCAAGTATTAGATGAATGTCCGCACGATACGGCGGCGATGATGGTAGTGGCGGTGGTGTGGTGGCGGCAGCGACGGGTGGTGGTGACGGCGACTGGTAGTGATGGCGGTGCCGGCGGCGACGGTGTGGTTATTGATGTAAATGTAATTGATGTAAAAGAGGTAGTGTAGTTATTTTAGGATTTGAAGGATAGATGTTGTAAATTATTTAATTAAGTGTATTTTAAGTATATGAGTTAGTTATAAAAAAAAGCTTTTGAAATTGAACGATAATTTGAGTATTTTAAAGACAAAAAGTTGAAAATGAAGTAATCATCCAACAAACTAGCAATCAATACAAATTATAGCTAATAGTAACAATCATTTTCTCTATTGTATGTTATAAATTGTAAAGATAAAGTTTTATAACTAACAAATAACAATTTAGAGAAGTAAGTCATAAATAAACTTCATGTATTTGGTCCATTGTTTTATTTCTATATTTGGGTATGTAAGATTTCAATCATACCACATGGATTGAAAACTTTGTATTGTATGAATTTTTTGTCAGCTTTAATAATAGTTGTTTATTTATTTTTTATTTTTGCTTTTCAAAATAAATTTGCCAAAATATCAACAAACGTATGGGAGGTTTTACAATGTAGTTACATCTTATAGAATTGAGCCTAATAAGTTAAAATATGGGCTTGAGATTAAAATTAAATTAATGATGAGCGACAACCATTTAGGCTAACAGGAATGGTAAAGGGCACCACGCCCCAGTGTGTCAGCTTTTTCTTTTCTTTTTTTTTTATTTTATTTTAATTTATATTTATATTCTTTTTTTGATTGTGTGTGTGATGATACACACTTTTTAAGGCACCACGCCCGTTCATTTTGTAAAGATACACACTTTTTAAGGCACATTTTTGATTAGCTGGCACACATTTTCATGCAAAAAGTGCACTATCACGCCCCCATTCCCACTAGTCTTAGGTTAGTTTATTGATATAACATAGGTACAAGTTTGAAATTAACACATGTCATTTCGTTTTTCCATATGTAGTGTAAGTATTTTATGAATTTAACATGGTGTCATGGTAGATCCACCCTTGATCATAAAATTTATAACATAAATTATGTCATTTCTTATATCATCGTCATTGATCGCCATAGAAGCCATAAAAAGTCGACAGTCAATAAAGTCAGATGTTGTTATCTTCTCACCAAAATTTTTTAATAATTAATCCACTATTGTGTACAAATAAACTATTTTACTAATGAGACTTTAATTTATTTGGTCCCTACCCCAAACCAATCTTAAACCATCCATAGTCGCAAATCAATTGGCACACATATAGGCCCCCCCAGGTCAACTTAATAAAAATTAAAAAATTTAAACACTGAAACACCCCGGCGTATATTAGCATCATCTATGCTATATAAATAACTACTATATATATCTTCATGTAAATCTATATTTTTATAATTATTTTAATTATTTTATTAATTATTGCACACCCAAATTCACTCTCTGTCCACTTTCTTATTCTATCAAACCCTAAATTTTTCACCATAATAAATATAAATAATAAATAATATATATATAAAAAATAAGCTCTTAAATATTTCGAACATTGAATTTAAGGTTTCATTGATCCTTAATCGACCAAGATCTATAAGGTATAAAACATAAAGTTCTTTTTTTATTTTATCTTATTTATTTTGTTGGTAAGTAATTTAAATTTATTTATATGTAATTGTGTTACTTGTTTGTAATTTATAGCTATATATATATATATATTATATTTGTTTCTCATTTTGGGTAATTTAGCTTTTATTGATTAATTTCCTTCCATTACTGATAGGGCCAAGGTGTGTGAGAGGTAGTGTTTAGAATCCGATATATATATATATATATATATATACACACTGAGGGCCAGTCTTTGAGTGTGTGCGAGAAGCAGGTGTTTTTGTTATTTGGGCTTTGGAAACCAACATTTCGGGTTGTTTGAATTAGCTAGTTTTTGTAGGATTATTGACTTATTGAAAATTAAAAAAAAAACCAGTAAGCTGATTTTTACCGGCTTATGAGCTTACGTAAACAATGAGCCCGAGTTAATAAGCTCATATGCCGGTAAAAGTAAGCTTATTGTCGTTTTTGATTTTTTTTAATAAGCCTAAAAAGTAAGCTAATCCAGACACCCGCTTATTATAGTATTGTATCCCATGGAAAAGATAAAGTAGTTTATTGTCTAATAGTAGCTGTTTGGTACTCTAGGTGACCCGTTAACCTAGAGGTTGTGGGTTCTAGTTACATAGTTGACAAGTTGTAAATACGAGTGGATGTGCTTTGTTATTTGGTTTTTTGAACGATAGGACATTAGTTGTTATTAAGGTGTGAACGTTTTAAAAAAAAATTCCAGATTTTCGTTTTTATGTTTAACGATTTTCAGTTTTAGTTAGTTTATTTTTGTATAGGGTCTCCAAAAACTCTGATATACGGCTTTGGCTGGCGTTAATTGATGTAATAGGGTTTTTATCATTTTAGGTTGTAAGATTAGGTAATTTTTGTTGTGAATGTCAAGCTATAATAAGAAAGAAAAAAAGGTTCTTTTTATGTTACTTGTTTCAAATTTATAGTCTTTCTAGTTTGTTCTAACATTTTGGTTTTTTAGCTGCCGTAGATAGATTAATTTCCGTTAATGTAACTCAAATCTTTATTAGTTTGAGTTGTTTAATATTATGGATCGAATTTGATTGTTTTACGTATGTGTTTTTGATAGGTTGGAGATTTGTGATTAGTCTATGATTTGTGGATTTTACGGGAAGGACTGTGATTGTTTGTTAGAACCAAGTGCTGCAAGTTTGGTTCTTTTTGGAGATTCAAAACTTGGTTGTGAATTGTGATGGATGAGACAAAAGGGGATTCGAGGTATATGTTGAGTTACGGGGTGAGTCAAGGATATGGGTCGAATCAACATTCTAAAGTTTCAGTTCGTAATGTAGGTCAGCCTCACTCACAGCAAATTGTGGAGAATTATGTTGATTTGGATGATGATGAAGTAGAAGACGATGAAGATGAGCAAGAAGGTGATGGTGGCGATAATGAAATGAATGGTGTGATTCGTCTTAATGGAGATGGTGCTGAGGTTGATGATGAGGATACTGACGATGACGATGATGATGGTAGCAATCGTAGAAGTGAAAATATTAATTTACATAGGCATCCAAAGAAAAGAAAGCTGAAGAGCTTATTATCTAGTTTTGAATTGGTGCCTCGCGTACCGACCCCGGCGCCACTACAGGTGGCACGACCAGCTGGCGCTAGGTCCTCTTTTGGCGGAAGAAACACGCTTACTGATTGGACTGAACACGAGACGTTTGTTCTTCTTGACGCGTGGGGCGAGAGGTTTCTTCAACGTGGAAGAAAGAGTCTTAGATCGGAAGAATGGCAGGAAGTAGCAGATAAGGTTTCACGTGGATCAAAGATGGAAAGAACCGACACTCAATGTAGAAACCGTTTGGACACATTGAAAAAGAAGTACAAAAAGGAGAAAGCTTTGTTAGAAGGTAATAGAGGTGCAAATTCGAAATGGGTGTATTTCAAGAAAATGGATGTATTAATGTCATCAACACCCCAGCAGGCCGGACATTCAGGTAGAGTAGATCCAGGGGAGTACATGTTAATGAACCCGACTGCATATGTCAACCGTTCAAATGGATTGGATGAAATGAGGGATAGCCCGGGAAACACAGAATCGCAAGAGGGTGATGATGATGATGATGATGATTTGCTGCCACCAAAAAGGTCAAAACATAGAGGGGCTATAGTCAATAGAGGCTCATTCAAATTACTTGCAGACTCCATTAACAAGTTTAGCGACATATATGTGAAGATTGAAACTCGGAAGAGAAAGCAGATGGCGGAACTAGAGAAAATGAGGATGGATTTCCATAAAGAGTTGGAATTACAGAAACAGCAGATCCTTGAAAGAGCGAGAGACGAGATTGTAAAAATCAGGCGACGGGATTACGAAGAAAATGATTCCGCAGGGAACATCAGTGGGTAAACGTATCTCCTTTTGACTAATATTTTAATTTCTAATTTAAACTTGCTATCTGACTTACTGTTGTATAATATGTGAGTTGTAACTCCATTTGGCTGCTTAATTTTTTTAGGCAATAAATAGATGTACTTTATATTATTTGTTCTCATAAAAGCCATATAATGTCTTGGATCTTTGACATTCAAGCATACGAGACAATGTGTCTTGATTTCACAGTTCACAACGCCTCAAGGGCGATTCTATGAACATGATACGTCCAACGCTCGACTTATGTTTAAAATGTCCCAGGCTCAAGATATCTAAAGAACATAGATAGGAAACCGAGGTTTCAGAAAGGGTTGGAAATCATATATAAGCATCCGAATAATCATACTACCAGAATGCCAATTTAAACCAATTTCGTTATTCATATTGGGTTAGTCCAAATAAGGAGTGCTCCTTGTAACTGAAAGGGCAGTGATCCGTACACGACAAATTTTTAACATGCTTTAAGTTGTTGTATTGTACAACACCTTAAAGCATGTTTGGTGGTGTATGACTAAAAGTTAGCGGTGTACAGATCATTACCCTAACTGAAAAGAACGTGTAGTAGCTAATCATCTACTAACCAAAATGAACCTTTTGTGAGAAATTGCATACATGTGTAACATATAGTCAAGAATCTGAGAATCAAATACAAAACACATATGTATGTACCTTATGGTTGGTGTATTAATGGATTGAGGTTGTCGATACCCACCAGGCAGGATCGGATATCGTTGTTGTTTTAATGGGTTGAAGTTGACAGTGACCAACTATCTTTGAAGTGGCAAGGAACAAGATAAGCCAAACGCCGACAATATCTAAGTCTATCATATCAAGTTATGGTAAATGACTTGTAAAAAGACGACTTTCCTTCATTCTTAACATATCTTAAATGCATCCAAAGTAACCCTATTTTAGGAATTGAATCATTAAACAACAAAGGTGGTCGAAAAAGATGGAAGGACCATCGGTGTGTACTCCTCAAGCCAAACACGAAGAAGGAAACTTTTCCGAACTAGCCCCAACATCATCTCGTTACCAAAAGACACGAAGAAGGAAACTTTTCCGAACTAGCCCCAACATCATCTCATTACCAAAAGACCTTCAACTTGTAAAAAGCCAAGTACAAGAGATACACAAAAAGCAACCAAATTCACAATGGTCACGACTCACGAGCACATTGTGCCAAATATGACAATGTCGCTTAACGAGTCCATGAAGGGATTAATGGAGGACGTGACGACTAAGATATTTGATTTCTGGTAAAATTTCTTTGGCTATACTTGATTTATTCACGCACAAACATGATAAATACGATGCTTCAATGGCCTTGCATGTATGTCGTCCTTTCTAAGCTCGATACTCTTCTGTAACGAGTACTCGTATGTGAAACTTATCAACATCATTTATGCGTTGCAAGCAATTTGCAAACCGCAACTGGCTCTAACGATTTTGACGATTACAAGTGTATGCTTGTGTGAATATGTATGTAGATGTATTTCAATAAATGATTTGAAGCCATAATAATCAGTTTTGTAAAGTATAATAAAGTTACCCTGAATACGATATCGTAATTTCTAAGTGAGATATAAACAAATTACGATTATTAAGTAATTAATTAATACTCAAATACTCGAATGAAAATGTATTCAACTAAATATTGTATTTTACTAAGTGCTCACTTTTCAAGATCATCATATAACTAATTTCAAGTAGACAAATTGAAGAGATATATCTTAAGCTAAAAGTATAATAAATAAATGATGCACTGAAACAACAAAAAGTCAGGATGGCCGAGTGGTCTAAGGCGCCAGACTCAAGTTCTGGTCTTCGAAAGAGGGCGTGGGTTCAAATCCCACTTCTGACATTCCTTTTTTCATTTTCATTTTTATTTTTCATTAAACATAAAACCCTTTATTTATTTTTCCCTTCATTTACTTTGATTTATTATGTTAGAATCTAATCCTTAATCTGTGCTACTTACAAACATGGCGGCTGCTAGATCACTCTTCACTGGTTTCATCAGGTACATAAAACACTCACTTTGTTTATTTATTTATATATTAATTTCTACTTTGTTGCAAACCCCATTTTTTTTATATAATTATTTATTGTGTTTTAAATTGTTGGGAATTTCAGAAAACATAAGAAAACATATGGGTTAGTAAAAAGATTTACATCTTCAGTTGTTGCGAAACCCGAAATGGGTCCTGAAGATGACCCGGATTATTCTAGTGGGGATGATGATTTGAAGAGTAGGATTTTCAGGCTTAGATTACCCAAACGTAGTGCAACTAATGTGATTGAGAAATGGGTTAATGAAGGAAATCGGATTACGATAAATGATCTTCGTCGGATTTCGAAAGAATTGAGGAAATCACATCGGTATAAACATGCTCTTGAGGTTAGACATTTGGCCTAACTTATGTCTATTTGATATAATTGTGTTGTTTAATTTTATACTAATGTGATGTGATTGATTTTGTGATAGTTTTGGAATGATGTTTGATTGTTTAAGGTTGAGTTCATAAGTTGTGCTTATTCGTTTTTAGGAATTTCAGTAGACCGATAACCTAAGCCCAGAAAGTAAGCTAAGGTAAACATTCTCGAAATGTGCAATGTTGGTAAAAATAGGGTTTATTGCTTAGAATACCCGCATACTTTTTCGTTTGTTTCTTCTGGACCATGGAACTTTCTTTTTATCTTCTTCCTAATTAGGTCATTGTAAGATGGTTCTGTATCCTTTTTGAGTCATTAAGTTTTTGTTTAAATCATTAATTTGTATGTAACGTTTGTTGTAATATGTAAAACGAGTGTTTCTATGTATGAATTGAACATCTAACTATAAAAGTTGTCATTTTTGTGTATAATAGATGGTTTGTTGGTGTATGGTTTGTGGTTGGGTCGGATGGGTCGTGTTTGTGGTCCCATGTTTTATACTTTTATGGTTCATGTAGTCGACATGAGATTTGTTTATCTAGTAGTCTCTTTTGCTGAATGACTGCATCGATTTTTATTTTTTATTTTTGAAAAGTTAAGGTGACATTTTGACTATTGTTCTTTAAACTTTTTAATCTACTTATACAACAAAGAAGCAGGTGAATTGTTCTGAATTCGTGTTAGGTTTATTGTATGTATTATGTTACATCGTAATGAAATTGTTTTGCAATGGACACTATCGATCGGCATTGCTCATAGGTTCAGTTGCAAAGGTTGAATTACTGAAGCAAAATGCTGCAGTAACGTAAAAGACAACACTTTAGGTGTTCTTTACGATTGAAAGTTTTCTATGCATAAATACTTTTCTAACTCGCTATGATTTGATAGTTTTTGGATAATGATTGCATTTCAGTACACATAGTTGTTAAAAACATGATATTACTGATACCCTAATGATGGAAGAATACGTGCATTTGCAGTTGTCCGAGTGGATGGTTTCACGTGGAGACTTTGAATTATCTGACTCAGACTATGCATCCCGTATCGACTTAATGGCCAAAGTTTTTGGTGTAGATGCTGCCGAACGCTATTTTGAAGGTTTACCTCCCAGTGCTAAAACAACTGAACCGTACAACGCTCTTCTTCATTGTTATGCCGCATCAAAACTAACTTCAAAGGCAGAAGATCTCTATGAAAGGATCAAAGGGTCTAATCTTCCATTGAGTGCAATGACATACAATGAGCTAATGACATTATACATGTCAGTTGGACAAGCGGAAAAGGTCTCTTTGGTTGTTGAAGAATTGAAAAGCCAAAATGTTTCTCCAGATATCTACACTTACAACCTTTGGATAAGTTCGTGTGCTTCAGCTCTAAAGATTGATGACGTTAGAAACATTCTTGATGAAATGGCTGCTCATGAGCCTGACCTGAGTGAGAGTTGGGCAAGATATGTGAATCTTGTAAAAATCTATCTTACATCGGGTCAACTAGTCAATTCAGAGGTTAACTCTGTGGTTGAAAGTGAGAAGGGTATAACACAAAGAGAATGGATAACTTATGACTTTCTTATTATACTTCACTGTGCGTTAGGAAATAAGGATACACTTGACCAAATATGGAAATCCTTAAGAATGACGAACCAAAAAATGATCAGCAGAAACTATGCTTGCATATTATCTGCATATGTGATGCTTGGCCATTTCAATGAGGTTGAAGAAGTGATTAATCAATGGAAGACATCGGCTACAACCGACTTTGACGTGTCTGTATGTGATAGGCTTACTAAAGCGTTTCAAGAAGTTGGGATGATCGAAAAGGCTGAAGCTTTTCGTGTGTTGCTATCAGAGAAATGTGACCCACAATGAACTCAAGCCGAATAAGCTTTTATCTGCTAAATGCTTACTGAACTCCTTAGTTATGTTTCTCCAGTATTTCTTTGATTCCGATATGGAATTGCTCAATATTGATTACTTGTTAGAAGTGGCATATTGACATGGATGCCTTGCTAATACTCTTGTAGGAGTTCTTTCGATCATAGAGATTAGTCATCTTGCAGCATTCTCTCCTTTTCCGTTTAGAAGGGGAATTCTTTTCAAATATCCATTGGGTCGGTTTTCTACCATCTACCTTATCTTAGGCGAGCCTTAATTGTATCCTTTAGTTTGTCAAACCCCTTAAATCATGGCCTGTATGAAGTATTATTATAGGCATATGTATAACTTTCCCCACTATATCCCGATGCAAAGGGATACATATAATGTTCTTTTTTTTTTGAACGGCAATACTATATATTATTAATAAGAAAGGATGCCTAACAAGATACTAGAGATCAAAGTACTACATATGAATTCTCTGTGTGCCTTCAATGTTCGTGGTAGCTTAGTATCGTGTTCTTTAAGAATTATTGAAAGTTTGGTTCAATAATTGTGTTTATCGAATGGTATCTTTCAACATGTCCAGGTTTTCCAGTCACTTCATCAATGTTGTTTTCATGAGCTTGCTATCATCAACCCTTGTAGACATCCTTGCCTTGTTTCTGTCCAGTTAAGGCCAATCAATGAGCCAATTGATGCCATCTTTAATTTTATGTGGTTTTCTTTAAATTGGTTGTACTTATCAGGTGTCTACAGACAAGTAATCACACGTTTATCTCGAGTAAGAATTCGACCCACACCCTTTACCCTTGTAGATGGCGTACGTCTTGGTAACTGCTAGCTAACCACTCAACGATCGTAATCATTCATCCAAGACGGGTCTAAGTTTGCTTCAAATATCAAAACACGTAAATCATGTGTAAGGCATAACTTAGAATTGAAGCCACACCCTTGTAGATGGTGTTAGGGATAGGCATGGGACCGTTCCAGCCCCAGTACCAATGGTACCGATCTCGAAAATCATCCAAACTTGATACCGATCCCGGTTCTATATGAACCGATATCGGTACGGGACAGATACGGTACCGGTATTTCCTGGTGTTTGCAGGATTTTTTCTGTAATGTATTGATCCCAAAAACTATCACAAGTGGGTACCGGTACCGATCCACGTGGGATTTGGCACCACTTCTCGATACCGGGATCGAGACAGTATCATGACGGGATCGGGATTTGAGATTTTTTGCTCATCCCCGGATGGTATAGTTTTTAGATAGGGGTTACAAAAACTGACATACACGAAAGATTATTATTATTATTATTAAATAAAACTGATGATTATTTATACGAACTAAGGTCTTTGTATCTTAAGGTTTTCTATCAGGATTCGAGTCTCACTTTTCATATTTGTGGCATGGGGAAAACAGGGTATTTGGGGTATTTTAGGAAGTTCTGGGTTGTATCCTAGGTATCCGACTATTTGGGTATTTTAGGAGTAGGAGTAGTAGTTTGTTGTTAAAAAAAAGGATTTTTCTAATGACAGCCCTAAGGGCTGTCAATAACCTGCATAAAAAACTTGTACCTTCCATATCAAAAACCCACCCCCTGAATTTTACACTTGTACCTTCCATATCAAAAGTCCACCCCCTGAATTTTATGGTAAAAGTACAAATATTTTATGCACTTTAATGACAGCCCCAAGGGCTGTCATTAGCAAAACAAAAACAAAAAGGATACTTGTAAACATATCCATATGGCTATATAAAGCATATCACTCCCCTCCCCTTTTTCCCCCCTCAACATAAAAGATTGATGTGTCTAATTTGCCTCTTAACCTTATTAATATTTGAAATATCATTTTTGTCCCTATACAATCAACACACTTAACAACTAACAAACATGGTTTACTAAAAAAACCCTTAATGAATTATTTTACAATATTTATTTCTCAACTTCTAAAATAACCACACTACCTCCTTTTACTTCAATTACCTTTACATCAATAACTTACACTACTCGTCGCCGCCACCACACTGCGGCTGCATGCTACCACCATTGTCGTTGCATCACGCGGGCATCCATCTAGTTTACTATAAGTTCTACTTTATAATATTTAATTATGAAAAATAATAATACATTTTTTTAAATCATCGGAACATTATCTTCTATGCTTTGCGGGTACTATACTATCATTTTCTTACACATAAATTTGGTTTGAAATTAACGTTACGGCAACTCGCACGCTGTATATTGTCGCCGCCGCATCGCGCGGGCACCCATCTAGTATAATACAATGATTATTATATAAATACAGTAGAATCAAAAGATTAGAAAAATAAATCTTAACTGAACTAAAACCATAATCTTTTTAGAGTCAATTTCAAATTTTCATCCTTTATAGTTTTTTGTTAAAAAAAATGAATTAAAGAGATTAGAATATTTAGATATTAAGTAATTAATAAATATTAAAAAAAATTCATATCTTAACAGAATAGAAGAAATTGTATTCATTTTAATAGATATATACAAAAATAGTAGTCATAATATTTTTATGGATGAAAAAAAATAATAATTAAACGATAAGATAACATAGTTTTATTCTTAGAAATTTTTACAGTTATAGTTTTAGATTTAATATAAATTTGTTAATAATAATGTTTATTTTTAAAAGATACAGATAAAAATAAAAAATAAAAAAGAAGAAGAAGAAAAAAGAAGTATGAAAGAGAGACTGGAAAAATTTTCTCCAAACGGGCCGGTTTTGATGGTGTCAAGTGTATCTTTAGTCCCCCTTTTTAGTTATATATTATATAATAAAAAAAATAAATAAATAAATTTCTATCATAAGAGCCTTCTCGATCACATTATAAAATTTAACAATTTATATTGCTTTTCTAGTTAACTTTTTAAAAAAACAAATGTGATTATATTATATATTAGTCTTAATACCCGTACGATGTACAGTTTGACTATATATATCATACACATTAAGTTTCTTATAAATAGAATATACATCTGAACAAATTAATAAATTTTTTTTTATCTAATTTAAATAAACCTAATAAACATACATATATAAAAATAAAAAGTAAACATACATGTATAAAAATTTTAAAAAATTGATTATTATTATATAAATAATAATTTATTATTAAAACAATTAAATTGAATAAATATTTGATATGAATTGTGATTGTTTAAAAAATAAAGATATGTACAAATATTATATAAATTTAGAAATTATAAATAGTAAATATAGTTAATAAAGAAATTTGTTATAAGAAAATTTGATGGGGGATTTTATGGGTGATCAAAAAGACGCGTATCAATCAATTACAACGTCATGTGTCGTTATAACAATACCTTAATCCTGTTTTCGTATATTGGTAGATATTTGTTCATTTCTACATACTTTTTCTGTTAATACTCTACATTATTTAAATCTTAGCAAGTATATATAATACATTATTATTTATAACCAAATTGGTACAAACAATATGATTAAAGAACTCGATCATAAATCTATATTGTGCAACTTTTTTTCTTAGTCTACTATGAGTCTCAACATGAAACATTTACCAAAAATGACATTAGAATTTGCCTCTAAAAAAAGTAGCAATGTAAATTGATACACGTGCGACAAACTTTATTCTCCAACTATATGTGGATATGCCCGATGGACTTTAAGATGATCTCTTCAATTCGTTGTACATTCGAATTTGAAAGAGGACATACATATAACAACAAAAACCACCCATATCTTATAACGGAGTTTCATGCTAAACGATATCGATATAGAAAGAAAAGACAAAATAAAAATAAGTTGCACTTCATCCGACCTGAAGCGATAGTGGATTAATAGTTATCATGAAAGGGACACTCTATCCGGTAACATTTTAAACAAAAGTTAATATTCAACTTGAACTTTCGATTCTAGATAGTGGGTATACAACGAGGTTTATTTTTGTCGACGCTTCACGTCGGGATAATCGATAGAAGTTAGTAGCTAGGTCTCGCATCAATGCAATTATAAACACTACATGTGGATAAATAAGTAGGCATGCGGACTACTTTGCCTGGGGCCATCTAGCTAGGGAGTATGAATCACTATTCAGTCCGTGAGACAAAAAAAATGTCATATAGATGACAGACCAACAAGAGAGAGCAAAAAATAAAACCCAATAGATAAGAAAGTAAAAAATAAATAAAAAACCCAACTTATGCAACTAGTCAGGCTGGCTGGTTCATTATTCACTTTGCGTAGGACAAAAAGTAGAAATTGATATATAGGTATGATAGAAATATACAACTTTTTAGTTAACCGTTATTTATGTATAGTAATTAATTAATATATTCAATGTTTTAAAAACTTGTTCAAACCTGATTTTTGAGATTTGCCCGGTTTTTTAGGCCTGATTTATACCGGTTTCAAACCGGCTGGTTTTCCTGAGTTTGTTATTGTTTTAGTAGTTAACGTGTTTTAAGATTGTTATGGGACAAGGAGTCATGATTTTGAAATTTTCAGCCCTCCCAAATTTTATCAATAAAATTCTGCCAACTCATTTCAACCCTCCAGCCCTCCTAACCAATTTCACTTGCGCCCATGAGATTCCAGCCCTCCCAAATTTTTTATTTTCCCCCCCTAAACTATTTAACTACACAATTTATAATTAAAACACATAACATTTCATTAAAAATTCAAAAAGGAAAGTACATAAATGTTTAAAAGGAACATTGCAACATTTATAATTTAATTAAGTTATAAAATCATTAAAATTAAAATATATAAAACTTAATAAAATGAAATAAAACACTAAATAAAACATATATATTATAAAATATATATTATAAAAATATTTAAAAAGTTAATAAAACTAAATTAAAGCTAATAAACTAATTTAAAACTAAAGTTAATAAATTTACGAATACTTTAAAACTAATTATAACACTTTAAAGTGCATGGGCTAAAATGAAATATGTATTAATATATCTAAAGTGCAGGGACTAAAACTGAAATATTATAACACTCCCTTCTTCAACAAAACACACACTGCACACACACAACACACACATATATAAACATATATAAACTATATATTTCAGAAAATACACAAATAGTCCCTGTAACGTTAATGTTGAGCGGCTTCACCACCGGATATAATACCCGTCGACCAACCCTCCCACCCCAGCCCGGCCACCGCGGGGCGATGTTACCGCCGGCAACAACCAGCCCGACGAGAGCCCGCCATCCCACTCCGTCTCCCCTTAAGGGTGCTTGAATGTGTCAAACCTATTGAGACTACATATATGGAAAGTAACTTTATTGTGTCCTTTGGTGAAATCAATTTGATGTAAGAGGAAAACTTAAGTAAAGAGATCAGCTAAGCTAATTAATTTTAGACTAAAAGTGAAGGAAATTAATGTCATTTATGTTAACAAACAGACGAAGAGTTATAAGGGGGGAGGGAGTGGTTTCACCTATCCCTCCCTTCACCAATTTTCCACATCATCAATACCCAATAAAAATCT
>JAOEHQ010023122.1:0-11391 GCA_025447715.1 Asclepias incarnata
ATGGCGAGTTCTGATCCCCCGCGAAACGATGAACAAGCTTTGGTATCTATCTATTCGTTATTTCTTCTTCTTTATTTTATTATTATTATTATTATTATTATTATTATTATTATTATTATTATTATTACTATTATTATTTTTGGCCCGTTATAGACCTTGTTAATGTAAATAAAATGTATTGCTAATGAAAATAGGACAATTTCACAAGCATTAAATACAATTACTCTCTTTTCGGACCTTGGGCTTTAGCCCAGCCGGTCATGGTTGTCTTATATGTGCCCAGCCTAGATAGAGGTCACGGGTTCTACACCCTTCGGAAGCATTGAGGAAGTCCAAGCCAATGTGGAGGTCACGGGTTCTACACCCTTCGGAAGCATTGAGGAAGTCCCAGCCAATGGGGCTGGGCTGGGGGTTTTCCGGTTTCCTCCTGAATGGTAGTGGGACTTCTCACAACCTGTCATGCCCGTATGAATTGACCATGCTTGTGATAGGTCGATCACTCTTGAACAATGAAAAGGCATTGCCGTTGAGTCCAACACCGCCATTCAAAAACAAAATTACTCTCTTTTCAAGTGGCTACATTTTTATTTTTGTTCGTATCATACTATCATTTTATATTTCTAATTTCAAAAAAAGATTGGTACATTTGTAACCATTAGACACGGCAAAGAAAATTGTCTCTCTACAAGACAATTACCTTCAAATAATTTTGTAACATTATTTGGTCAAATAAAGAACAATAATTATACTTTCTTTAAGTTTGGTGTTTTTCAAACATGGAAATGGGACGGTTGTATTATATGATATTTTCAAGTTAGTATTATAACCTTGTAAATCATATAAAAGAACATCAATACCTTAAAGCTCCGCCCATCTATCAAAGTGGCTGGTAAATGTTTGTTCATGTGATTGTGGAAGCTATCAAGCATTTAACTCTTTTCATTCAATGTACTCGTATGTTGTTTGTGGATTTTATATCGAATATTGACAAACAAGCGTCGAATGATGATATATGTTTTTTATATTACATGTATATGTTGAAGTTTTTTTTGACCAAGGCATTTTTGTGATTTGATATTGGACTTGTCTATTGGGTAGCTAATTTATTTAGTTGTTACAGAAAATATGAGCAATGTTAATAGTGAGATGATGTGTAGATGTTTAATCTAGCCTAGATGTGAATTTGTAGCGTGCCACTTATTAATCAAAATGCATGTAATTTGTTCTATTTCTATGGTACGATAGTTTTGTTGAAATTTCTGACCATTTTTACAAAAGCAGGGAACAGAATCAGAACTTAGCGACTGTCCAAGTAAATGTCCCGACACTAGGAAAGATGTGACTTCGAATTTAACACCCCCATCCTCCGAGAACAGCACCGAGTATACTAACAAACGTAAGCGCGAATCGACGAGTACTATCATTAGCAATGCAAAAGAAACAGAGGCCTTTAAGGATATACCCGTTGCTGACACGGCTGAAACAAAAGAGGAACTGGTTGGAACTGTTAAAAGCATGGGTGCCAGAGAGATAGAAATGAAAGATGCAGAATGTGTAGACAGGTCGGCTCAACAAGGTATTAAGGATATTGAGATGCAAGATGCCGAGGTTGTTTATAATAAAAAACAAGCAGATGGCACCGATATTCCCGAGGAGGGAAAAATGCATCCCAACATTAATAAAGATAACATGGGATCAAATTTGACAGCAACCAAAGGATGTAAACAAGATCAAGGCATAAAAGAGACTGAGCAACCTAGAAAGGCTGATGTATATGAAACTGAAGGCAATGAGAAAAGAAGTATTGATGCTGCTACGAATGATGGATCTGAGCAAAAAGCGTTGGGGGAGGTAGCAACATTGCTGAAACAAGTGCAGAAGAGTGATGCTAAAGCTAAGCTGGAGGTTGAGGTGAAAGTGACGAAAGTAGATAATGGGGATGTGAAGGAAAATGCTGAAATTAGTGAGAACTGAGAAGGCCCAAACCTTTTCCAGGGTGAGCTGCCCATGATCATATATGGTTTGTCTTTTGGTTGTGTCTTGTGGGGGGCAGGTATAATGTATTAGAGTTGGATCCTAGCTAACTTTTTTTCATGTACTAGGTTTTCGGTCAATAGTCCTGTCCATCAGGATGTCCCTTATTTACTATGGTGTGTATTATTAGATTTTTGATCAATGTTGCATTAGAGAAAATGTATGTCCAGTTAGTTGTGTACTTGTGTTCCAACTCACATATCATGAGGTGATGCCCTTGGATCCTTTCTGGTGAGCTCGGGTCTGTATTGATTTCTAACTTCTACACACTAAAACATTGTATCACTTGTAATTGGGGATGCGTATAGTCTGGTTTACCAAACCAACCGAAAACTGGTTTTTGTTTGTTCTGTTAAGCTGCTAGGAGAGTTTGGGATTATAAATAACTTACGTTTTCTGCCTATTACCAATTTAACACAAAATGAATCAAGAAATCTGGTACAAAACCTAATTCCCTTTTCCTTTACAAGTCATATGGTCCTACTATCCTAATATGTCCGTATGAAAGACATTTCTCATATGTCCAAATATAAACTGCTCAAACATACTTAGGGCTAGGGGTGTCAATTTCCGACATGATCCGTGACACGATAGAAAATAAGCAGGTTTGGGGGTCGACACTAAATGGATTTGGGTTATAAATGGGTCGACACGACTATCATGTTAAACATATGGGTTGGGTTTCGGTTGACTTTCGTACTTTGTTTACAACCTGTCAGCTCGTTTAATAAAAATGTTCAATTTTAAATTTTGTTACTATTTTATCATTTTATGTTTTATTATAATTCTATCTTAATATTTAATGTATCTTTAAAATATGTATGATTGCTTTATAGGTTTTTATTAACATGGGTTATATACGACTAACTTGTTTTTTAAGTGGGGTGGGTTTGGGTTCAAAATTTTGACACTATTAAACGGGTTGGGTTTGGGTCGAGGCATATGAACCCGCTAACACGTCAATCCGCAACCCGTTAACCCGAAGATGACACAATTGTGAGTTGTGACCGCTACTTAGGGCCTTCAAATTATTGTATAAAGGTTTATAGAATACAATCAAAACTAGAAAAACAATCCATACTATGTTCTTGTTTGATCTTTGTCTAAAGGACTAAAATGGCCAAAATAGATATCAAGATGGTGAGTAAAATGGGCTAAAATAGATATTAAGATCATGATTAAAATGGGTGAAGTTTTTCCCGTTTAGGTTAGGAGAGATAGAAAGACGAGTTTTTTACTTGCATTTTTTAAAAGAAAGGGTAACCTTTAGAGACGGGGAAAGGATTGAAAAGGTTGGGATCTTTGTGATTTGGATGATCTTGAAAATGAGCTAACCCAAAACCTATAATTTGCCTATCATGGGAATCTTGTATTAGCAACTCTAATGGGATTCCTAAACAAGAAGCATCCCCAAGCAACAAGTCACCATTCCCTGTTCTTTACATATCTACTAACATCAACATCCTTTATTCATTGACATGGACTCGAATAACGGGTTTGTCTTCTGGTTCTTGACCATCTATGCTAATCGTAAGCACGGATCTTATTTAGTTTGTTTTTGTTGTTAGTTTTTTTTTTATATATATAAAGATTATATGCACGTGTTTGATGGTTTTTATCTCTTTTTTTGTATGTTGGCAGTTGTGATATCAAGTGCATTCACGGGCACGTATGGAGTAAATTATGGACGGATAGCTGACAACATTCCACATCCTGAAAGTGTGGTGACCCTAATGAAGGCATCTAAGATCATGAACACCAGAATCTTTGATGCAGATCATGAAGTTCTCAAGGCTTTTAAAGGGTCAGGTATAGAGATAATGATCGGGCTTGGCAATGAGTTCTTGAGAGACATAAGCGTGAGTGAAGACCGGGCAATGGATTGGGTTAAAGAAAACGTTGAGCCTTTTGTACCAGGGACTCGAATTGTTGGCATTGCAGTTGGAAACGAGATTTTAGGGGGTGGTAATCAAGAACTTTGGGAAGTTTTGCTTCCTGCTGTCAAAAATGTACACAATGCACTAGTTCGGCTTCGTTTATCAGACAAAGTTCAAGTCTCGAGCCCACACTCGGCTGCTGTTTTTGCAACTTCATACCCACCATCAGCAGGCGAATTCAAGGAATCCGTTATGCCTTACATGAAACCATTGCTAGAATTCTTCTCCCAAATTAAATCACCATTTTACATAAACATTTACCCCTTTCTAGCTTACATCAGTGATCCTGAACATATTGATCTTAACTATGCCCTCTTTAAAAAGAACCCTGGGATATATGATGAGAAAACTAAACATCATTATGACAACATGTTCGAGGCTCAAATTGATGCATCCTATGCTGCTTTGGAGAAAGCCGGGTTCGGGAAGATGGAGATCATAGTATCAGAAACGGGCTGGGCTTCACGTGGTGACCCTAATGAAGCAGCAGCAACGCTTAGCAATGCACGGACCTACAATCTGAACTTACGTAAACGGCTCCTTAAAAAGAAGGGTACTCCTTATAGACCAAAACAGGTAGTCAAGGCATACGTGTTTGCTATGTTTAATGAGAATCTAAAGCCCGGGCCGACTTCCGAGAGAAATTTCGGGCTGTTTAAAGCAGACGGGAGCATTTCTTATAATATTGGGTTCACAGGACTCGTACCATCTTCATCAACATCCGTTATCATCTCAAAAGTATGTTCGTAGACTCATAATCACTCACCTTTTTTTTTGTAACAAGACCTCTATTTATACTGGTTTGGTTTGTTGTCTTTTGAATCTGCAGGGCATTGGCGCTATGCAGTTCATGTACGCGATATCTGCTGCAGCCCTGGTGCTGACCATATCATTGTGACAACTCAATCGGTTCGGGTGACTGAAGAAGCCTCGTAAAAAAAGCACTGTCATGTAAATTGGTAGGGTGGAAAATTTTATTTGGGACTTAGAAACATTGATGTACAATATGGCAGTCTTTCTTGAATACAACTCTTCTGTTCATATTTGTCTTCTCTTCAATTCAAAATATAGACTAACTTTTCGATATGCATAAAGAGTTGACTCTAGCAAGCGAGGAGACCTAAGAAATGTAATTAGTTGGGGTAGCAATTTCAACCCATTTATTTATGATCGAGTCATTTTAGGTTAAGTTTTATCCCAAGCGGTAAAAAACAAACTTAGGTAAAAATAAAACGTGCTAAACAATCGGGTGGGTTTAAGGGTTGGAAGTCGCCAAAAGTGTAAATTTTGATTTATACTGATATCGATCTATTTCGGCTAGCAGCAAGAACCGACATCCATAGCCCAACCCACATGACCCATCCATTCTGAAACATCCAAAAGTTGGTCAAAATCAAAACACAATTGCCTAAGGAATGGAAATAATCAAAACACAATCACCCAAGGAAAGGAATTAGTCAGCATTCAATAAATTCCCCTGCCTAAACTTTGTATATATAGTTCTCCCCATTTCTAAACTCAAACTCACGGTTCCCTCAACTACAATCAATCTTCTTCCCTATATTGGCTGATCATTGACTGACAAAACAAGCACACACAGAGAAATGGGGCAGTCATATATAAGCAGAATGATTGTTTTAGCTATAGTCGCAACAACTATGTTCCAAAGCACAGAAACTCAGGCTCAAGTCCAGGACGACGTCGGATGGACTAGACCGATCCAAAGTGCTTCATCCGCATCTAAATCTAGTTTTTGGAGCATTTTGTTGAATATTGTCCTGGGTTTTATCCTTCTAATATAGCCAAGATTTGCAGATGAAGTTACATAACTTTAAAGAAATACTAATTTTATTTTATTTTTTGTTATTTTGATGATCAACTTTTTTTTTCTACTTGTACTTCAAAGATTTGAACAAATCTTATGACTATGCAAATAGAATTGATGTGGCCTGTATTCTGTAATAGACTTTATGTTGACATTTTGAATAAATATACAAAGCCATTTATATATGTCACAAAGACTAAGTATGCAATTAATTAATACTAAAACAAAATACCAAAGTAGATACTCAATTTAATCAGAATAGAAAACATATAATCACATAAATAGTTATTGCATGCATCTAGAAGTTATTATAAACGGATAAGGTTTTCTCTGCCATCTAGTAGTTACTATTATGTAACATAATGATACTTCACAGAGCAACTAAAAATGATCAAGGTTGAAAGAGTTTGTCACCACATTTGCATTTCCATGAAAGAAGATAGTAATTATCTTCCCAATGAGACTGAGCCCTGTAATTAATCATCTTTGGATGTGGAGGAATAACCAAAGTGGCCTGGCATGGCCTACAATTCACACACTTGTTCACACACCCTGGTGGCCTTGATCCTATGACTCTCTTGTTTTGTCTAACACTTGCCGCACCTTGATCACCATCATAACCTATATATATCAACAACAAAAAAACAGGCTTTAAATATCAGGATTTCAAATGGGCTAAAGGGATTTAAGGCTGGTTGGTTTGGTTACCTGAAATGGAAAGCGAGACTGTAGAAAAGATAAGAATGAGGACTGTAACAATCACCCTGAAACTAAGTAGTAGGTAGGTCCTTGCAGGTGCCATCAATATTTAGTTACAGGGTGGGTTTTTTGATGCATTAACAGTTATATATGTATAAATAAATACAGATATAGAAGAAGAGTAAAGGAGATGATGAATTGAAGGGGACCTATGACAAAATTTATTAGTCTTTTGCCGTGCATGCAGTACTATTACGGAAACAGTGGATATTAAAATGGTGCTAATAAAGGGAAAATATGGAAATCTTCAGGGGATTGTGTTACTATTTGGGCCAGGAAATGAACAAAAAAAATAAAGATAACATTTTTGACAGAAAGTCAAGTAAATGTATGGAGAAGAAGGGACAGGTTTCCTAAATGTGAATATATGTGGCTTTCTTTCTTCTGTGCCCAATTAAATTTAACTCAAATTCTTTTCCCACTCAAAATTTCTACTGTTTTTGGGAAAATGTTGCACTAGACTAATTTTTGTTAAATCTTGAACCATTTGTTTCTTGAATTGACAACATTATCCTTGTTATCGGGGCATGCATAAAAACAATAGCATTAGTTTGTTTTTTGTATGTTATTATTGCAGTATTTTTTTTTATTTTTTTTTTGTGGGGTTGGTTGGTCAAACTAGTGTTGGAATAATGCATTCAATGATCTCCCAGAGTGTTGAAATACCTTGTGTCTCAAGCTGCTAACCATTGCTAAACTCATGAAATGAAAGTAGATTGTAAGTGTATTATTTGTCCAAAGAAGTCGATTCCATACCCCAATCATTTACTTATACAAAATATCTCGATCGACGTCCAGTGTGTAGCCCAGCGCCCCAGCCCTGTCAAAGTATCACAAAGCCAAAGGAAGAGAACATGATTTATCCAGGAAAAAAAAATTTCTTTGTATTTGTTGGTTAGGCCATATATAACTCTTTACATAATTTGAAAACATCTAGTCTAGCATCTAATGTGTAACCTAGGGCTTATTGGAGGATTCCCATGTTAAACACTCGACGGAGTCAAAAGGGAAACTATCTAAACGAGCCGTTAAGTTAGCTTGATTTATCACTCGATCACCTGATAAATTTAGAGACGTTTGACGGGGATGGTAAGGATTAACAACAAATCTAGCTTTATTTGGAAGTCAAAACTTTGTAATCCATAAATTTTCAACATTATTGTGTTGAATATATATACTATATGCAGTTATACACATTACATTACAAAATGGATTATACACAAAAAATATTCAAAAATGAATCATGAGAAAACTTGTATAAGTGGAAGGCTACAAGTATGTATAGAGAAAGTTACTAAAAAGCATAACACAATTATTTACACAAAAGTCAGATTCTTACATGGATTAGGTTTGACGTCAGGAATAAGAAAGGGCCATACAACAAAAAAATAAAAATAAAATCGAAGTGTCATTTCATCAATAGACATGCTTCGTACCCCAAAAGGCAAAATATATCCATCAGTATCAATTCATCATCAAAAAAATTTAACAGTAATTTTATTTTATTTTAACGGTTCAGATTAGAATTAACTCACATGGGAAATAGTTGGTCCATAAAAAGTCTTGTATATTGTTTAACTATAGATTTGACCTTATATTTGTCTCCATGTGAATGAGTTACAACAATATATAATAAAGTGGAAACAAAAAAGAGACATGTTATATTGATAGTTGCTGTTCATATGATGCGTATAACGTCATTACATTCGCAGAATATAGTAAACTAAAAAGCCAGTATATAACGACAAGAGTGTTTTCCGGCCAAATTTGTATATGAGTTTCATTTCATATATATTTTCATTTTCATTCATATTCATAATAATGTCGATGAACAGGAGGAAAGATAAATAAAAGAGACAATGAGACATGCCATGTTAGTAGTCACAGGGCTAAGGTACATATATGGCTTTTGTGCCAAGCATATATGGAGTGGGGATATGGTGGCGGGGGCCATGGTTATCACTTGTCAACTTTCGAATGAAATAAGACACCAGTGATCTACTCGTTATCATTGTCAACTCAACAAGATCATTAGTGCATATCATTAGGTGTGACTAATGATCAAAGTTATTATGGGTGAATGTGATGGGTTTGTGATATATGTATTATCTATACTACTATATAAAAATTATACACTCACATGTTGAAAAGTTACACTATGCAAAATGACCAATATATCCTCTCACCTATTTACATCATTTATCCCTTAACTCTTAAAATACATACATTACCCTCTTTACATCAATTACTTACAAAACTCGCCACTGCCGCCGCCACCACCAACGCCGCAGCATTGCGCGGGTACCACGCTAGTTTATTTTAATACTTTTACCACCACTGTGCTTTATTGATTTGTACAATCAGCTTAATAAGTTGTACATAATGGTAGATGTATAAAAATGTATGGTACCTATATCAATTCTCTTTTGTGATGGTGGTAATGAGTGATTGCTAGGGCTGTTAATGGGTTCGGGTTGGCAGGTTCGGGATGATGGGTCGAAAATCTCTGACCCTAACCCGACCAACTAAAAGTTTCAGGTCAGAACTTTCAACCCTGACCCACAACCTGTCAACCCGAACCCAACCCACCAACCAGAAAAAAATCGGGTTGGCGGGTCGAGTTTCGGGTTGGAGAGTCAAATGGGTTGGTGGGTTGACGGGTTGGCGAGTTGATTCCAGGTCAAACAGGTCATATGGGTTGTGGGTTGGTGGGTTGGCAGGTTGGTGGGTTGATTTCAGGTCAAATGGGTCATGGATTGGCGGCTTAGCGGGTCAAATGGGTTGGTGAGTCGACCTATTAAAAAAAGCTATATAAGTTTCAAATATTTTCGGGTTGACGGGTCGACCTGTTAACCCAATGGGTCAACCCGAACCCAGCCCGAAAAATATCAGGTTAGTGGGTTGACAGGTCAAGATTTCACAACCCTAACTCGGTTTTTTTCCGGTCGGGTTTCGGGTTGGGTCGAGTATTGACAGCCCTAGTAATTGCTTTTTTTTTAAGCTTTTTTTTTTTTTACAAACAAACAGAACATTCAAATTTTAAAGGTGGGTCCTAAACTAGTGATGACACTAGAGATGTTTTAAGGAATTAGTGATAGGTTAGTAATGGGATGGGGTTTTCTGATATAGCGCTGACATGGACTAGTAATAGATTAGTGATTGTCTGATCATTAGGAGTGCTTTAAGGAACATGTAACTATATTGTATTTGTGACTTTCAAAATTTTTTAATTGAAAAGATATTTTATAAATTTATGCTCATTTTATTTATTTAAAAATATTTTACATTCTTCTAACTAAAAAACGGTTAATGATCCATACATCATCTTTTTTTAGTCATACAACACCCAGTGTGTTTTAAGGTGTTGTACTGTACAATACCCTAAAACATGTTTGGTGGTATACGGCTAAAAAAAATTGATGTACGGATTGCCTCCATGAAAACTTTATGTAAAAATGTCAACTTTTTTTTTGGAATTTTCCCTTATTCAAAACCCTAATAATCACCATTTATGAAATGAAAACACATTTGAACACTATATGTGCGAGACTGCAACCAGTTTTGATACAAGGTTTTTATAGATAACATAATTTTCTTATATTATATAAATGGAAAACAAAAAAATCAACCAACAAGGAGCTAGCTAGTTAGTGATTGTGAACCCCAAAGAAACACAAAACCTAAAAACAAGCACATATATAAAACTATGAGTGTATTACAACCGAAATTAAAAATTTTTAAAAAAAACAAACCCTCCTATATATGAATTCATCCTTCAAAACACCTGGAAAATAACTCCAAAAGTTTTCTTCACGTGACCTTTTCAAATAGTAGCTAAAATACCAGTTTTGTTGCAGTTGATTAAGTAGTTTTAACTAATCGATCACTTTGAAAATCTAATATTTATCAAACACTTTTATAAAATGGAAAACAAGTTACTTCTGTAGTATGAAATATTTTGTTACTTAACTTATTCCTTGTATAATCTCATCAATAAATAAATTGTTATTTTGCCTTACATAAGTTTTACTAATCTATATCTATATACTATCTTATAAAGCATTTGTTTAGTGTCTTAAAATTTAAAATTTTTAGTTATTGTCATTTTTAACTTATCATTTAATACTTATATTATCTTTATATTGATTTACATAATAGTTTTTATTTAAAAATATTTTATAAAAAACAACAAACACAATTTTTATATACTCATGTGTCAAAGAATCCAGAACCAATGGTTGGCGAAATCGACTGCCTGACACCATCACCTTTTGATGCATATACTAAATAAAATTTATAAATTTTATATACACCATAATTATTTCTTTTGAAAAATCATTCATCATTAAAGTATTAACGGATTAACCTCGGTCTTCAATTGTTCAATATCGAAATGGGCCTAATTTAGCCCCAACGATACCAAATGGTCTTGGACGTGCAATCCTAGTAGGGCCCAGCCATCTACTCATTTTTAAAAAATGATCCTCTTTATATACACTGTAGTTAACTGCATTGAAAAAAACATAATTAAATTACTTATTGTTTTTAAGATTGTAAACGAATTGAACTTTGGATGAACCGTTTATAAACGGATCTTAAACGAATGAACACGAACAAAAAAATTGGCTCATTTAACTAAATGAACGAACATGAACATTGCTTTCTTTCGTTCATTTATATCCGTGAACGTACGATAATTTGTTCTTAAACGTCCGTTTGATTATATCAGCATTTATATTTGTGTGGCATATAGGCTTTATTTTTGAGCTATCTATTACTTAATCTAACAATTTGGATATTTTGTAATGTTTAATTTACATCGTAAAGTTTCTAGTA
>JAOEHQ010023133.1:0-14237 GCA_025447715.1 Asclepias incarnata
TCTGGTTAAAATAAAACAAGTATTAAAGTAAAACAAATAAAACAATCATATTCCCTTAACTGAAAATCATTGTGCATAATGAAAATCTCCGTGCATCATTGTATATATTTTTGTCCTATGAATCTTCGTGCATCAGTTTTATCATGATCCAAAGGTCAATATCTTATCTTATTTGTTTTATTTTAATACTTGTTTTACAATAACCAACCTCTCTCTATATATATATTTGTTGTTTTTGTATCCAAACATTATACACACGTTTTGGTAATACTCTTTCAATTCCCAAAAAACTACATCAGAATTTACCGGTTGAATATTCAATTCGCTAATGGTTATGTGCTTACCATCAAATCAAACCAAATAAAATTAAATATATATTACCATTCTCTAACCTAACTAAAATTCTGAACATATATATACTAGTTTTATTTTTGCTGCATATATGTTTCTCTATCAACATACAAACACATAATAGATATTTAATTTTTAGACAAAGAGCCACCATGGTGGGAGAGTGAGGAAAAGATCGAAGATAGTACGTTTTATTAAGGGTGGTGCTATTTCCACCATATAAGACAAACGACCGTACAACAAACAATGCATACCGTACAAGTGTTTTAAGCATAAAAGTGGTGGAAATAGACAATAGGATGGTGGAAATAGGAATGCACTTTATTAATTATAAATGAAAAAAAAAAAACATTGAATATTTGTATAGGAATACAAATTAACAATACGTACATCTTGTGTCATTATTTGTGTTCCTTTTTCCTAATTTAAATAATTGGGTACGTTCCTAAGATTATCATCATCATCATCATATGTGACAATTATTATATTATAAATACTATGATTAACATATGTAGCATTGTTGTATACCTAGATGCAGTATTTCTACGTACATAGAAAGAGTAAGATTGTCTACTTCTCTACTGTCCATCTCTCTCATCAGTATCGTTGACATTAACATTGACATACGTGTATAACTTCAATTGAAGTTTAGAAACATTAATTATTTTGTTAGTACTCTCTCTCTCTCTCTATATATATATATGCATGCTACAACTATTATATATCTGGTGCAATATACTCTATACTAGATATATGAAATCGCAACACATCTGATTTAACACATAGCTCGATCGATCATGTAAGGATGGTAATTATTATTATTGATTATGAGACTGATCAAGTTCTTCGAAGTTCTAAACTATCGATTGCGTTATCCATTCGATCAAACCATCTAATATCCCAAAAAACAACAACATTTAAAAATCATATGTCCTTTTCCAGAGAAGGTAATGATTATTTATAAAAGGATAGTACAACTTGCATGGATTCCATATCCTATTAAGATTATTTCACGTTTCTATGATATTTTTCCTTAAAGGTTAAAATAAAAAAACAACCCTCTAATTTCAAATCAAGCCTCTCAAATAAGCACAATATTAATTTTAATACCCATAAATAATATTTTCTCTCATTGCAACTAAGCACCTAAATAATGCTGGACATTTTGCCCCGATTGTTGATAACCACCCTTTCCGGACATTCCCATGGGAGTGTGACTTCCACTCGACATGGGAACTGGAAAACCGATCCCAGATGAATGAGGTTGGGATCGGCTTTCGCCTACTTTTTCAAGTGTTTGCACTTGGTTCTTCAAAAACTTCACATAATGAATCGCTTCATCGAGCATAGAAGCAGTATCCATCTTAGTACCACCGGGTACAAGTCTTTGAAGTATCCTGATCCTCTCACTAATCCTTTCTCTTCTGTGCCTTGCAGCTACACTTTGTGGGTCTTTGGATATCTTGACGTTCCTTCTTTTAGGTGGCTTTACAGATTCAGGATCAATGTGAATCGGTTGCATAGCCGCAATACGAAATATCATCTCTCTCATTGCAGCCATTGAAGTCCTTTTTTGCATCTCACCGCCACCACCTTGGCTTTGTGTTGGACTAGTGAATGAAATAGTATTACTATTATTTGATGGGTTCACAAATGTATGTGAACCGAAAGGCGATGATTCTTCAATCAAATGTGACATGTGGTGGTTCAAGTTGGCTGAGCTGCTACTACATCCTTGTTCAGTAAACTCGGTTGTTGGGCTCTGATCATCACCATAGATACCGCTGAAATCGGGGAGTTTTTCAAGCTGCATCAACATCATCATCTCCGTTTGGTCTTCAGAAATGGACTTTAGAAACTCAATGTCCATTTGTATAAGTATAATTTTTTTTCTTTTTTTATATATAGTAACCCTGGTATGGTTTTAGTGCTGATCTTTAATTAAAAAGCTATAAAATGGGCAGAGGGATGGGCAAAGTGAAGAGAAGAGGGAGATAGACTATAAGTTGTATCAGAATGTTGCAGAAAAAGAAGGAGAGAACGAATAATAGGGGGGCAGCTAGGGAAATGATTTTTAGTTTTGTAATGAGAACAGACTATCAATACAACAGGAATACTGTATCCTCTTCTATATATATAACAAGTTGTTGATTATTTAATTTATTGTATGTTTTGTTTTTGAGTTTTTTATTTAAGGATATATAGAATTGTAAAAAGTTGAAATAATTTAAATATATAATGCTATTCTTATGTCACAAAAGTTGGTGAGGTTATCCTTTTTTCTTTAATTTCTAGATTGTTATCCATTATTGTGATTATTTCTAATTATTTTTGTTGGAATTATTGATCAATAGGAATACATGAACCAATAATGCAATAATTGAAAGTGCTGATTTGTTAAGACGTACAACGGATGATATATATCGATATTTGACACTATTATATATATGTAAAAATTTAATACACTAGACGTATAAATTTGATGATCGGTGGCGTACCTAGAAAATGTCTTGGAAGGCTATTGATTCACACACTTTTCTCTCGAACAATGTAAAATTTTATTAGGCTAGACAGTGTGGTGTTCGGGTAGTCGCCGGGTAGCCAAGTATCCGTGAAACTACCCGTGTGAAAGTAGTGTGAAATCTAGGTACGTAAAGAAGCCGTGTAAATTGTGAATGTTTCACTAATGTGAAACGGTGATAATACCGTTTGGGAGCGTGTGAATTAAAAAGTAATAGTAATAACTTTTCCCCCTATAAATACATCCATTTTTTAACCATTTTTCAACCAATTTTCATACACAATCAAACATAAACATGAACCATTTTTATACACTTTTCATACTATATTCTCTACCATAGATCCGAGAAAATCTAAAACGGGATCAAGCCAAAAGAAAAGTTGCGGACGTAATGCTTATTTTCAAGCCGTTCACCCAATCAAGCATCAATCTCGACCTCCTTCTTATTATTATCTTCAACCAAGCTATCCAAACCAATGCAATTTTACCCTGATGCATCCAAACCAATACTCCTTTAACCTTACGAGTGAGTTCAATCCGTTCGACTACCGTGAGTTCAATTCGATACGCCGAAAAATTAGGATGGCCGTGCAATTATTAAATATATATTGTTGTTGCAGTCTTTATAATTATTATCCAATGTACTTTTTTTATTTTAATGAAATGTTATGTTTTTTTCTTTTTTACAAATTATCTACTTTAAGTATATAAAAACATAAAATTAGAGAATAACATTAATGAAGGTGGGTGAAAGTAGTGAATGTACCACACCCTCTTAAAAATGGTTAGAGTAGTGCCCTTGAAGGTAGTTTGACATGACTAGTTGCTATTTGTGAGTAAGTGAAGGTAATGAATGTTTCACTTTTTCCAACTTAGAAATTATATCTCTAAGTCATTAAGCGTACCTATTTTAAAACAAATTTCAACACGCTATACGTACAATATTCCACACATTTGTCTTTATAGGATTTGAACTTGTCGTTAAAAAAAAATGATTTAAACCCACAACTTTATAATTAACAGGACAGTTTTATAGTTTATCATATTTAAAATAAGAATGTTATACTATAGCTGAAACTTTAAATTTGCAACCTAAATTCATTCCGTCTATTCTCAATCTAATTAATATTGTGTGTTTTCGTTGCTATAGTATCTTGTAGTTTGATAATATTTGCCATTAAGAGAACTGAAAATGATAAATCATGTAACCATAAGATTTAAAATTATGAAAAAAATAAAAAATAAAAAAATCCAAGAACATGCATTCTATAACATGCATGATGCATGTAATCATAAGATAAAAAGGCAAGAACATTAATTCCGTAAGTGTACTTACATATTGTCGTTATTATATTTTACTCGGGGTCAGCCCATTAGTACTACAAAGTTAAGCATTCGTTTTGGGCCTTAAAAAGTCTAAGGTCTTCATATTTTACATAACGGGATTAATGTTTTATGTATTGTATATTTGGATTTAATGTTTTGTGTATATTTTACCCATCCAGTTCCAGCTTAAAGCTACCATAAAACTTGGGCCGACACTGATTTTACTCATAAACATTAATAATTAATTTTAATACATGAAAAGGTTTTGATGATAAATTGATAATGCAAAACATGTCATATTCTAACTAAAAGGCATCACGAGCTCGCTCACCTGTCAAAACCTCAGTTGGGTCAGCGAGAGTGTTCGTCGCTGAAGCTATTACGTTATATACAGGGACAGATCCATAAAATTTATTTCGAGTGGCAAATTTAAAAACTATAACTTATGCTTAATTTGTATATATAATCACTATATTTACTTATTTTTTTTAAGAGTAAAATTTCAAATATACCTTTAAAAATAAAAAAAATTACATTGTATCACAATTGAGGAAGGGACAACTTCCTACACTGTCCCCAAGCTAGCTTCCCTGGGTATATATATACTTCGGAAATATTATATTAATCTATATAAATTAAGAACAAAATAGCTATTGACAATAATATATCATTATATGAAGTTTTTGTTTTACTCTCACTTGATTGTTTTTAAATTTTTGTTTGAACATGATGTTATATATACATTGAACACTTTTCATAATATAAATAAAGCAATTTATATTGAATATTATATATTAAAATAATAAAACATTGAAACATTACCTAGAGTGTATTTAGTTTTCTTAATAGTAGATTAGTAACTTTATATCTTAGAAATTTAGATTTTATTGCAAGAACCAACTTTTTTTAGTTTAGGTTTAATGGAAATAATAGTCCTTGTTATAAAATAATATTTGGAATAACATTGCTATACAGAAAAGATTGCATAAAGATAGAAAGCAACAAATTCCATGCATAATTTAAAACTCCAAATGAATATAGTAAACAAAAGCAGATGTCAGACGATCAGATGGTTGCTGCCCCACACTTTTGAATGGCACAGATCTGTCCCCGGTGCTTTCTTTGGTGCATGAATGAATATAGATCATAAAATTAAGTTGGTTATTATAAAACAAATATTAAAATAAAACAAATACGATAAGATTTTGATTATTAGATTAAGATAAAATTGATGTACAAAAATTCATAGAGCACAAGTATATATATAATGATGTACGAAGATTTTTATGATGCACAATAATTTTCAGATAGGGGAATATAAATATTTTATTTGTTTTACTTTAATACTTGTTTTATTTTAACCAGAACCTATAAAATTATTATTTTCCTAAAAACAGAAGAAAGATACTTGCATAGTTGCATATGACATAATTTTTTTTTGAAAGATAACTTTTATTTACAACAAGCCAACTCGTACAATTAGGAGTGGCCAAGCAATTACAAGGTATACGAGTACATTACAAAATGTTGAACGAATTCAAATCTTCCCACATGAGGGAGTAGGCCTTCGATCTATTCTTGAACCAAAAATAACTACTCGCTTTAATGTCTTAAAAAATCTTCTCAGTATCAATCCTAGCACTGCTGAACTATAATTTCATATTATTGTACCACTTTTTATCGGAAACTTAGCCATTAATTAAGGCGAGTAGTTATTTTTGAATATTTATAAGAGCTCGAGCTCGATCCGAATAATAAATAAACAAACAAGCCTAAAATTCCTAAAACTCAACCCGGCTCGGCTCGTTTCTTTTTATTTATATGTAATCTATTATTACACATGTTGTTGTTTGCTTACATAAAAAATTATCATATGTTATGTTTATATCTCACTTTATTTATTTATTACACGTATTATTGTTATATGTTAAGTTGTTATGCGACTTATAGTAATATATTGTATCATCATCATTGAAATGTCATTATTTACATTAAAACAACTCATATTTTATGTTATGTCCGTATAACCACTTTATTTATTTGTTGTTTGTATCCCACATTATTATTATATGTTATTTTGGTATACGATCAATAATAAGATAGTATATTATTGTTATCGAAATGTATTTGTTTGTATTGGTAAAACTATTACGGTGCTATATGTTATGTTGGTATTTAACTTATACTGTGACATTATATTATTATTATCAAAATGTCGTTATTTTCATTAATATAATTATTACTTTACCATTAGTTACGTACCCGCATATAGAATGTTTTGTAGGAACTATGTGTGCATACGATATGTGTAAATATTTACCAGTAATCAAAGCTTTCCTTACTTTTCTTTACGATAATTGCGAGGTCTTAAATTGTTTTTCCAAATGGTTAATCTCAACGACCTCAAGTTTTAAAAACTTAAGAATAAATATGATTATATGTTTCCCTCATATATTTTCTTAAACAATCAAATACGATTATATATTTTCTAAATATAACTATGTATTCATGGCTACACTAGTATTAAATTTAAATTAGTTTTCAAAGCAATATCGTATACAGACTTTCAGGTTTTGTGCCTAATTGAATGATGAGCGAATGTTAGAAAGCAAACTCGAAATATTTCAGGATACATATTGCTTAAGGACGCCAGGTGAGTTTTGTAGCTCCATTTTTTGCTTTAGAAAAAAGTTTTTTACGACAATGGACAGGCGTCCACTCCTCATTAGAATTATACAACACAAATCGTAGCAAATTAAATAAATCCAGTTTGAAAAAGCTAACCATCTTGTAAATTATATGGAGCCCACTCACATGATGTTGGTTAGAGCCTCAAGGGTGTAAATCAAACAATAATGGTTGACGGTCAGCGGTGAGCGATTCCGGTGCCGGAATATTTATTTAATGGTGGTTTTAACACGTGGAGATAAGCCACTTGATCCAAAAGTGGGGTCACGATATATAATATAAAATAATATATTATTATAGTATAGTATAATAAAAGATGAAAAAATTATCCTGAAAGGAGGGTCTTATTATAATCATGATTGGGAACGCTCTTCAAGGCAGATTGATCAGGTTTGATAAAACCACAACCAAGATGCAAGGAAGCAGTAGCATTAGTATTGGCAGAGAACCACTGTTTCATGTTCATGTGATGCCTACAATAACTGCCTCCCTTCTACTCACCTACATATGCACCCTGGTTACCCCGGCCACACGTACAACTTGTATATGCATGTGGATATCTCATGAATTAATACTACACAGTATATATATATACGATGCATGGACTCGGTTATTTATACACAACATTTTGTTGTTTGGTTTGTAACATGACTTTCATTATCGCAAATCAAAAGTTTAAGTTGTTCATTGTTTTTTGCTTTTGATAAAGCAACGTAAAGTGGTGCATTGATAACCCGAAACATTAGAAACTGTTTAATTACTTGACAACAAATTAATCTAATAAAGCATAATCTATATATCGAAACATTTAAAACTGATTATGGTGACTTGACTTAAAGTCATAATTATTGTTTTACAAACTACGATTGCTTTGTTTTTCAATGATAATTGCATGGGTACAACGATTTTTTATTTTTTTACAAACTACAATTGTTTAATTACTGTTTTTTTTTTTTTTCCAATGACTTGACTTAATATACCAATGTATTAATGGTAGCAATGGAATAAAGCTAATGGTGAATAAAAAAATATTACACAATGTTGTAATTGGTATAGTAGGCGAAGAGGTTGAATTTTACCCACACCACGCATGTTCGAAGCCTTTTATATGCACGATGTTTATTATTTTGATTAAATGTTTATTCTTAGTTGTTGTATCATGAGCCATGTAAGCAATGACGTGGATAGGCTCACTGAGCCACGTAAGAGATAACGTGGATAGGTTCATTGAATGTCACGTAGGATTTACTTAGTATAGGTATAGTATAGTAAGTGGGCTACCCACATTCCCATACTCAAATCTTCCATCTTGAACAACTTCAATTTTTGTTTCTCAAACTTCATTGCAATGAACTCGGCAATAAAAAAAGATATAATAGAAATAGTCTACTTTAATTATGCCAATCAATAATCAATATTCATAAATCATTAATAAAAAATATAATAGAAGTAATATACTCTAATTATGTCAATTTGCCAATAAAGCATACTTGCAAAATAATTGAGGTGTACCTTCCATATGCAAGCCAATGTTTAATAGGAATGTATTCATTTGGTTGTAGAAGTTTAAAGCACGCAGGATTCGAAAATTTACCACAAGTTACAATTGTCTAAGTGGGTTGAGTGCTTACATTCCACACCCTCCACCCAAGATCGAGTCTTTGTATTCCTATTTATTTTTCTTATTTTTATTAAATGTTATGTTAGTTGTTGTTTGAGGTGCCACTTAACTGATGACGTGGATACGATAACTGAGTGACACGTAGGACTGATATAACCTCAATGAGCCACGGAAGCAATGATGTGAATAGGTCCAGTGAATGCCACGTAAGATTCACTTATCCTCACTTATAGGTAAAAGTATAAGTATAAGTATAAGTAAGATAGTAAGATGCCATAAATAATCAAGCGCCCGCTATTTATACCACTATTCCCTTAAACATCCCACACACACTCAATAAATACACTTGTCTTATATAAATTATATAGATAGTTGATAGATAGATAATGATGTACCCTTTCATTGGACAACGCCTCAACCTTCACATCACTTTAAAGTCTTCGTATCACTTTAAGTGACGAATCTGTTCAATGGGCACTTCTTGACCTCAACCAATCCACATTCAACAATTACCTAGGCTTTGTAATAGCTAACTACAAAGCTTAGGCAAAATTTGTAATAGCTAAATACGAAGTTGTTGAAGTGTGAGAAGCGGATATCAAGAGATCTTTGAATAGAACTTCTCCTAACAACAATCTTTCCAAACATGAACTTGGATAATTGTTTATCTTTAGGGATTGAGTCTAACATAACGTACTATTCGCACCCGTCACATTAGACTGGGGGTTTGATAGTGTACCTCATCTATAGTACGAAGCTATGACCTTCGTATCCATAGTATTGGACTTCAATACTATACCATGAAGCCTTGCTTTTGTGTATACGGAGACCTGCAGGTACAAAGCTTTTGCCTGTCATGAAGGCTACCTCTGACCATTCTCCATTTGATATATGAAGCCCTGCCTTCGTAGCCTTATCTAAACATGGAAGATATCATGCATATCCTTTCTTCCTAAATTAATGGGATATTCGCATGTCATGAAGGCTACCTTTCACCATTCTCCATTTGACATACGAAGCCTTGCCTTCGTAGTCTTATCTAAATATGGAAGATATCATGCATATCTTTTCTTCCTAAATTAATGGGATTTTTGCCTGTCATGAAGGCTACCTCTGGCCATTCTCCATTTGACATACGAAGCCCTGCCTTCGTAGTCTTATCTAAATATGGTAGATATCATACATATCTTTTCTTCCTAAATTAATGGGATTTGCCCATATCTTAATCACCTTATAGATATCTATTATTTGGTAAGTAACTCTGATTCATGCTTATCGGATATACCTCATAAATTAAAAGGATTTGCCATAATCCTTAGCTTGCCCTACAAGCTACTATTTCCGTATAAATAGTTCATCTCATTATCAATATGGACATGTTGCTTTCACCCTAGAAACACACATTCCATCACACACCTCATTATCGGATATAGACATGCTATTTTCTTCCAAAAGGCATTCTATCATCTAACGTTCACTTATAAATTTGGTGGCCTAAAGTGACCTTGTCCCTAAGACCGCAAAGAGAATCGCTAATAAATTTCTAATCCATTATTTATCCCCCATATAATATCAATCTCGCATATCATGTACAAACAGGTAAAAATAAAATAAAAAACCACGTGAAAGTTTTTTTTTATTTACTATCAAGAGAATCAATTATGACCGCTACAAATGTATGGTCTTACACCGGTTCAAAATCTTAATTGTGTGGAAGTACATTCTCGATTATGATCCTATTTGACATAAATTTGTGAAGCGGGAAGTTACAAACATAATAAGAAGTGAAGAAGACAAGTGAGTCACCAGCCAAATAATCCAGAAGTATAAACCTCACTCTAAAATCTAATCCCTGCAAGAAACTCATAATAATCAAATAGACATTTTAACAAATATCAAGTTCTTTATCTCAAAAATCCCATAACCAAAGGAACTAGAAAAATACTCGTGTGTTGCCTGGGTTACGGTTATAAAGTAAATTTATAAGTCATATTAAACATAACCGTAAAGGGAAAAAAAAGATAAGATATGTAAAAATGCGAATAATCCACAAAGTCATAATAAAGATACAATCCAAACACAATCCGAAATATAAAATGAGATATGTTGAAACCATCCATTTTAACACATATAAATATGCCAACATTTATGAAAATCTAGGTTTATGTGACAGATAGAAGAATATCTTCATTTATTCACATATTCATCTTTGACATCTTCCGTATCAAACTCAACATTGGGACCATGAACCTCCAATGTTATTTTATCTTCACAAGTAGTTGTTGATACAGTTTCACAAGTTGTTGATAGATAACCTCATCCCCATTGAAGTTCACCCATCATTCTTTTCTCATCTCCTGTTACAATGGTTGTGTTATATCTCATTTATGCGCTAATATAGTATATCCTTTTCTTTTTTTTCATATAACATTTAAGATAAATTTATATCACTAAAATTAGTTGACTAAAATAATTGCACATAATAAATATCACTAAGGCCAATGTGGTGTTAGCCCACTTGGTAGAGGCGCTGGCCTCTTAGGGAGAAGACCAAAGTTCAAACCTTGATAATGGTGTTTTTTAGTGTATATCTATATAATAACTAAACCAGTAGTTACCGAACCTATTTAAGGTTATCCTTAGCCTATCCCAAACATCTCCAAGCCTCACTTTACTCTGAACCAGCCACATTTATTTGAATTTTTATTAAATAAAAATATTTAAAAAGATATTCAATTCTATTTATTTAATTCTAGATTTCGTTTCCTTAAAATATAGATTTTGTTTTAAAGTATTTCAAATTTTGATTTTGAAAATTATTTGAAAGATATAACAAAAAAGAAGGAAAACATTTTTCAACAATATATTACATTATTTTTATTATTATTATTATTATTATTATTATTATTGATGTAATTTTGATAATTTGACAACTTATAAACAACTAATATTTTTTATTCTTATTCACGTATCCATAAAAATAAACAACACATCAACACTATGCTAACTAAATTAAATTTTATTGATTATCAGTGTAAATATTAACAACTTTGAAAAATAAATTCAACAGTTGTGCATCGCAAGAGTAAAAAACCTAGTTAGATAATATAGGAGTAAGGAAGATTTGTTGTTAAAAAAATATATCACTAAGATATTAATACAACAATTGACTAAAAAAATCTTGATTAAACATTTAGTAATCCTGTTTCATAGAACATTTGACTAAAATAATTACACATAATAAATCTAATGTGATAAATTTGTTTCAAATAATAAATGTTATCTATCATGTATCATTATTAGTTTATTTGTGTATATTTAATTAGGAAAAAATTAGGAGAGATGATTGGATTAGATTATGGTTGTCAATGGATTCGGGTTGGGGTTGCCAGGTCGAAAATCTTTGACCCTAAACCAATCCATTAAAAATTTCAGGTCAGAAATTTCAATCCTAACCCACAACCTGTCAACCCGAACTCAACCCACCAACCTAAAAAATTGGGTTGGCGGGTCGAGTTTCGGGTTGATGGGTCGGTGGGTTGACGGGTTAATTTCAGGTCATATGGGTTGTGGGTTGACGGGTTGATTTCAGGTCAAATGGGTTATGGATTGGTGGGTCAAATGGTTGGTAGGTCGATATATTAAAAAAATTATATAAACTCAAAATATTTTTAGGTTGACGGGTCGATCTGTTAACCTAGAAGGTCAACCCGAACCCAACCCGGAAAAATCAGGTTAGTGGGTTGACGGGTTGACAGATCGAGATTTCACAACCCTAACCTGCTTTTTTTCAGGTTGGTTTCAGGTCGGGGTTCAAGTTGAGTCGAATATTGACAACCCTAGATTAGATATATATTTAATAGAATGTTTATAGGTTTGTTAGTTACTTATATAGCATTATCCAGATCCATTTATTTCCCACATGTCAATAAGTTCCAACATACTTTTTGATTTAAAAGGTTATATTGAACTATTAATCTCTCACATGTCAATAAGTTCCAACAAACTTTTCATTTTAAAATGTAATTTATCTATTTATTTTTCACATGCCAATAAATTCTAACAAACTTGTCGATTTAAAAAGTTATCCAGATCCATTTATTTCCCACATATAAGCTCCAACAAAGTTTTCTATTTAAAAAGTTAATTTTATACGGCTATGATTTACTATTATTTCCAATCTAAAAGTCGTAAATCAATGAAAACCAACATACCGTCGACAATATTTATATTTATATTATATAATTTTTTTTTTTTTGAAAGGTAAGTATTATTCACACTCGCCCCGGCATCAACATCGGCGGCAAAAGATCAAAAAACGTATTTACAACAATTTGAAATTACACCAATCAACCCAACTAATACTATGACTATTCGATCTATTCTTATACCAAAGATACCCGAGAGATCTAATGCTTTGAATTATAGCCGAGACTTCCACCGATTCGTTGTTGAATTTCTTTGCATTTCTTGACTTCCAAATCGCCCAACAGCATATAAAGATGATGCCCTTGATCGCCTCTTTTTCCTTTCCGGTTCTACCTTGATGCTCATGAAACTCCAAGAGATCCTTGATGTCAAAAACATAAAAGGGAGTCGTCTTGCACCAATGACTAACAAAGTGCCAGATGATCGCAGCTACTCCGCATTCACAGAACAGATGTGTCACCGATTCCATGCCTTCTCCACATAAAACACATTCCAACTCCTCAAATGCACAGTTTCGGGCCAAAAGGGCCGACATAGTGGGGGTACGATCCAAAGCCGCCCTCCACATAAAGACATTGCATTTTTTCGGAATCCATTTGCACCAGTCGAAAACATACCTGTTGCTATAATCTTTGTCACTGTTAAGGAAGGCCTTCATACTTTTAGCCGAAAAAACCTTATCTTTGCCCCCCATTTATATTATATAATTAACAGAATTAGATGACACTAAATTGGTTTTTGGAGTAGACAAATGCACATGGATCGTCAGGATCAAGGAATATAACAAGGGCTCTTGTCATCATCCTTGTAGTCATGATGATATTCCTACCCACCTTTTAGGATGGGCTCACGGACGACGGATACTTTATTTGATTTTATTTTTCTGCATAGTCTATCTTTTTATAAATGTATAAACTTTTATTTAAAGTGGTGATGATGATATATACGTCTAATTTAATTTTAATATTTTAAATATATACTTAAAATTTTAGTTTTTTTAAACCTATTAAATTAATCATATTTATCTTTTTTTTTTTCAATTTATATTCTAATACTAATAGATTGCACACATATATCTACGATTTAGATCAAATGGCAAGTTGGCAACCATAAATATGTGGTCTTTTGAACTCGGCCTACCGTCACTCAAAGATCAATACTTAGGCAATGGTTATCTGTCTTTGAATATCATCATGTGGAGTTAGAAACGGATTTATACTCGCAACTTATTTTTATTAAAAGTCTTTGATGATGGTCTCACAAAATATTCGTGGTAAAAAAATGATGCAAGTAGAGCAAAAACTGCCAACAACTTCTAATCTATATCGATGATCGATCTATGTTTATACTTTATTATAAAACATTTATGTTTTTTGTTTAAGAGTTTACAACTTTAAATGCAACATTTTATGTATATTGTACAAATACTAGCCTGGTACCTGCGCGTTGCAGCGGCGACGGTTTATAGCGTGTAAAATGTCATGACGACGATAACTTATAACGTGACGGCGGTTGCCGCGG
>JAOEHQ010023144.1:0-14234 GCA_025447715.1 Asclepias incarnata
ACCTTCAGTTGCAAGAATTGAAGGAGCGAGCATCGGGGAACTTAGATGAGTCCCTTCTAAGCCCTGGTATATCTGAGGCAGCCACTGCATGTAATTATGGTAAGAGTTTTTACAAATTAATTCTGATTTTTTTGTAGACCATATGTGATTCTGTGCATCCAGTGCAATCTTTTTTTCTTTTTTTTAAAAAAAATTACTGGTTGCATGGCCACTTGTTTTGAATAGATGGGTTGGGAACCTTTAAGTGCTGGTCTAAACGGGTCAGTTTGGGTTTGATTGACCTCAAAAAACTTTTGTACTATTTTTATATAAATATCATGAAATAGGATTACACAAAACTTTACCGTGATAATAGCTATATATTGAATATAATTGTATAAATAAAGCTATTGAGGAGGTTGTCTGCAGTGTAAAATACAATTCAGGTGACATTTGACCTAATTGACCTGTTCGACCTGCTTCCCTTTTAACTGGTTGTTATCCATGTGACCCATTGGAGATTAAGCCCCATTTAAAGTGAGCCATTCATGGTGTATAGATCGAAATTGCCACCTCTACGAGTATACTCTGCATGAAGGTACTTTGGGTGACATTGTCCTGATTGACCCACTTTACTTGCTTCCCTTTTAACTATTTTATTTCACCCATGTGACCCATCGGAGAAGCATAATTTAAAGTGAGCCATCCGTGGTAAATAGATCGAAATTGCCACCTCTACGGGTCTACTCCGCATGAAGGTGATGGAAAATGTGTGAGTTTGATGTCTGTATCTCTTGTACTTCATAGGTTGATCCAAATAATAGCACCCGAGAAGGTAAAGCTTCAGTTTTGGTTCCTCTCTTCTTTTCAATTTATGGTGAATGATAACATCTTCTGAGAATGGGTGAAATCAGAAGAGTTTGTCAAAAGGAAAAGGGTCAAATGAGTCGACCGGGTTGCAATAATATGGTTGTGTATTTATAACGAAGGCGTTAGTTATTTGTGAACATTTTAGAAATACACTATTTTTGGGTCAAGCCAGCACTGCCTGACTCATTTCAGCTCGAGCTATATGATAACTTGTTTTAAGATGTTAGCTAACCTGCTCATTTTGCCACCTTTAACGAAGACAAAGGTGTTAGAGAAGTCACTTTCCCATACTGCCTCTTTAAGCCAAGAACTATTTATGTGTTTATTAACGAATTTGACCATATAAATGAAAGAAAATTTATTAGCATTGTTGATGAAGGAATGCGATGGATTCTACTCGAGTAAAATCACATTATGGTAAATCAGAACTTGAAACAAGAACGATTTGTAAGAATTAAAACATGAAAAATACTATGAATATATTCTTATTTGATTAAAATACGATAAATAATTTCACAAATGCGTTTATATCTATAACATTTCATTGTGCTATGATTGTGTGCAGAATATAAAGACATTTAAGGATGTTAAAGGTTGTGATGATGCTAAGCAAGAGCTTGAAGAAGTGGTAAAATATCTTAAAAAATCCAGAAAAATTCACTCGTCTTGGTGGAAAGTTACCCAAGGTTTGCATTATTATTGTAATGGAGATATATCACTTGATTTAGTAATGACTTATGAGTTCATCACTTGTACATCTGAATATGTACAGGGGATATTTTTTATTCTGATATTAAATTATATCTCACCTTATCATATGTGTGTATATTACCGAAATCTTCTGAGATAACCGATATTTCGGTCCTTGACCAAAACCCATAAATTTAGGTCCTTACTCCTTAATTACATAGGCAAGTAGGCATTGTATGGTATAACCCATCGATTATCAAGTGCAGCTTTCCTAACTTTGACTCTTACTCCTTTACTTTGCCTTCGGTAAATTGGGTATGCATTAGAAGTTTGAGTGGTCTCATTAGAATAACCCTTTGGATATGTGTTATTTGCAAGTTTAGAAAAACTCTATATTCCTTCATTACATTATATAATACTTTCTTTCAGTGGGCTGTGCATTGCACAGCCAGATGATCGCTAGTAATAATAAAACAAAATACAATCCCATGAATAACAAAAAACAAATATTGTACCATTGGCGTTGGACATAAACCAACAATTCACATTTCACACAACCACAATATAATAATAATAATAATAATAATAATAATAATAATAATAATAATAATAATAATAAAACAAAAAATAATATTAAAAAAAAATAAATTGAAGACTAGTAGTAGAGAGGTTTGGTATACGGTGATGAATCAAAGATGGCATCCAAAGCAATTACATGTCTTTGGAGTGAATGCACAAAACCCAAATGGTCTATTTGGTATGTTACAATTTATTGCATAACAACAAGGTGAAGGTGCACAATACTTACCACCCTTCCCACAACAAGTGCACAACGAACAAATCTTGAAACCATTCAGTTTCCGGCGACTGTTGTTGTGTAATAATAATAGTAAACTATATTGAAACCTTGTATTAAGATCTATATAAGTAGTAGTAGCTATACGACAACAACTGTATCTGATCCCGGCATAAGCGGGGTACGAGGAGGTAGGATGTAGAGAGTCTTACCTTTGTAGATAGATATAATGAGTTTATAATATGAGCAAGTAAAAAGTGAGAAGGGAGAAAGACTTACATGGGATAGTGGGTTTGGGTTTAAGAGGATGAAGAAGAAAAATAAGGAGTGAAGTATCCCACTGGCAGAAACAGTAGTAGCTGGAAGCATGTTTGTGTTTGAAGCTGTTTTCTTTGTGATGTTGATAAATATATATACTAAAGATAAATATACAAATAATAATAATAATTGAAACTTGGTCGGTACTATTAAAGTTTGGAAACTCATATGCCCACAACTTATTTTCATGTATTACTTTGACTTTTATAATTTGGAGTTAATTGCAAGAATCGTCCAGTAGTTTGTTCATTTTCACGTTAAAAAAAAAAAAAGGTTTGTTTATTTTCATGATTTACATTCTTTTTTAAGTATTTTAGTGTAATTAATCCAAAATTTATACTTTTGTTACACATTACATCCCTTTGATGAATTCCATCCACTTTAAGCCGTTAAGTGCCATTACGTGCCCCTCACATGAGGGCACTTTGGTCTATATGAGAAATGATATATCATTATAATAAATAATAGCCTAATAATTTTTTTAACAATTTTATTATATGACAAGTGTAATCCACTCATTCTCTCTCTTAATTTCATCTATTGATTTTAACAAGTGTTATTATCAAATTGTTAGGAAGATTAGTAGACTAATTTTTTAGGAAGATATATCATTTCTCATTCTATATATGGGATATCATCCGCATTGCAACATTATGCAACCTTAGATACTACACCTTTCACACACCGGGGATTCAATATATACATTTAATAAACTTCGGAGGGCAAAATGAAAAAAAAAATATTCTTAACAAATTTACATTACGGATCATTTCCCCTTCTATATATATTGAAAATGCATATAAGGACAAAATAACTAATATTCACTTCTTTAGATATTAATAAAGATATAATATATAATATATAATAGAAATGAAAATACAAAGAGTGCAAAGATAAATAAGGATATAGTAAGGAAAAGAGCACAAAGTTAAAAAGCTCATTGATGTGTAGAAAACCTTCACAAAACTAACAAACAAGAAGGATTTTTAAAATTTAAAGTGTGTTTGGTTAATGGATATGAGAATAAAAGAATGACTTTGATTTACATTGATATTGTTTGGTTAATGACAATGAAATTGAAAAATTGAATATCAAACTCATAAACTTAAGTAAATTCTAAACCCTCCAAGGATGGTACAATCCACTTAAACGGAACTTATAGTGATTCTAGTTTAAAACTAAACCCATTCCCGTTGATATATATTTGTTTGGTTTTATAGTTGGAATTACTATGGATTTGATTTTTTTTTTTAGCAGAAATGAGAATGTGTTTTAAAACCCACTATGCTTGATGGGTTTGGAATTTAACTAGATTAATGAGTTTGATTCATGAATTATAACTAGTAAAATTTTCCGCTGCGGAGCGAAAAATGAAAATAAAAGTATCACAAAAAATAGCAATAAAATTAATTAAGTGAAATTAAGAATAAAAAAGTATAATAAAGAAAAATGGGATCAGGAACTTTACCAAATTATAGAAGACCAAAAGTGACAGAGGTGGTAGGGACTGCGTGTTAAAATCGTTAAATCCCAAGTGAAAAAAACATTAAAGCTATAAGATAAAAAAATTGGTAAAATGATTAAAACCCAATAAAAGGAAAACCATTAAAACCAAAAGCTAAAAAACCATAAAAACGCAAGAAAATAAAAACCACAAAAAAAAGGCGCCTAAAACTATTAAAACCTAAGGGGAAAAAATCATTAAAACTGTAACAAAAAATAAAATAAAATGGTGTTGAAACTAAGAATGGAAGAGTAGAAACCTTTAAAAAAAAATACAAATTAATGTACCAACATTTCTTCATTTAACTATTTATCTAAAATATTACCTTATTAAATAATATTAAGTATCAGTTACAACCGGGCTTAGGAACTTTAACATGCCAATAGTTACGATCGGATCGCAGTGAACAAATGGCTAAACAGTATACCATAAATCTTGAAAGTTAAAACCATTAAAAGTTTAAGGAAAAAATCAATAGTTACGACCAAACCACAATAAATAAATGTATAAACAATATACTATAAAATTTAAAAGCTAAAACCATAAAAAGTTTTAGGGAAAAACAAAGTTCAAAGCCATATTTTTTTTATAAAAAAAACACAAAAAATTTTTTAGAAAAAAAAAAATAATAAAAAAAAATACAGTACACTACAATGCCAAGCTACAGTATCTGCTAATAGTCTGCTACAGTATCAGTAGACGCAGATCTACTGTAGCAGCAGGCAATATGTTCAAGTTTAATAATAATAATTTTCTAAGTTGCTCTATAAATACGAATAAGTTCATTCATACATTTAAATGGCATATGCAGCATTAAAATGGAAGAACGAAAAAATGTTCATAGATTCAAATAATAATAAGCTACAACGTGCTCTCTTATTAGCTATTACATAACTTCAAAAATCATTTTCTGATAAAAAATGACAAAAAAGAACCCAAAAAAGGTCGAGAAAATAAAAAAGTAGTACATATAAATGCCAATATATAATAAAAACTTATAATTAATTATGAAAAGGGCAATGATATATGGATCTATAATCTATTGCATAAGTAGACTCCTGATAATTGAAGCTTGGGTTGAATCTGTGTTGTCCAACAACTCTGATAGACGCTCACTTAAGTCTTCAACTTCTCTATGCAAGCTTTTAATGTAGTTGCATGTCTCTTGTAACACTCTTGCTGCTGATACCTGCATTTATGATCAATTTTATGTTGATGCTTGTTGCATATTTTCAAATTATCGTTATGTACCGATCTCTGTCGCATAAATCGGTACATAATGTTATTTATTTTTGATAAGAGCGCATCTCGGTCGCATATTTTATTAACTGCAAGATGCATTTGCAGTTTCATTTTAGATGTATGATGCATTCTGAGTCCTATATATATCTATACTTGTTATTCTTAAAGTAAGAATGTTATTTTTAGATCAGCACTCGACTATATATATATTATATGGGAAGTGATATTCGTATCACTATTTTTTATTAATGTACTATAATGTACAAGTTGTATAACTGGTTGTATAAGTCAGTAATACACAGTTGTGGTACATCAATCAAAAGAAATGGTACGAATATCACTTCCCATATTATATGGTGTTTAAATAAATTGAAAGAAGGGTATAGTTCATAATAAAGATGGAAAATTTGTACGTTCATGTGTATATTAAGAAAGGTCAATGACTACCTTATCAGAGCAGCGGTTCCGGATTTCAGGAAGAAGATGATTCAATTTAGAAACCAGATCATTGATTTGATCATCAGTGATCATAGAAGAAGCGGTTGACTGCCTAGATCTTGACCTTCTACTCGACATTTTTATCGTCGAGTTTAAGTGTACTCGTTGGCGATTTGATTATTGTATAGAGAAGCTAAGTAGTGAGATCAGGATCACAGATGATTAAAATAAGCAAGGTGTTGTTGAGATGCAGAAAGAAGGGAGTATATATGATGAGTGCATGAGTGAAATCAGTGGGCTAAGCTCCTATTTAAATACACTCCATCCTTGCTTAATTACTTTCAAGATATAAGAGGACAAGTGAAAATGAAATATTTAATCACACTTATAAGTTTACATCTAACAACGGTTGTATTATATTAACAAGATGGAAAATTACATATTAATGACCCACTTAAGTATATTGACGTAATTTATGATTCTGTAGATGAATCCAAATGTATCATAAGTGTTGTCATGCATATATGGTGCTAATTAATGGGAAATGTTAAACATATGACGTTTTCCTTGTTTAGGTTATTTGAGGATATCGAGTTTTGAATTAATTGTATGCGACCCAACCGGTTGTCCTGTTGACCGTTTCTAACCTTTACACAGGTCACCCCAAGCTTTATACTAATGTAGGTTTTGAACCAAAGACCTCTTTTGAGAAACAGAATGCTTAATCATAAGGTCAACTTTGTGCTGGTTTATAACGGAGAAGGTTTTCCCTGTCTTATTACCTGAGTTTGTCAAGTCTTTTTAACGCGAATGTATGCGGCCAAACTGAGGTACCATGTGACCGTTTCTGAACATTTTTTTGATGACCCAAAAACTCTGGAAGGTTTCGAACATAAACACGACATTTAGGCCACCTTGATGATGCTAATGTCAAAATGTTGCTTAGATAAAATGTAAGGGATAAGGTGATACAAATTATAATCCTAGAGTCTAAAAAGTTCAAAAAATTAGCGCGAATTCTATCCTTGTGTCAGACCGGATTTAATCGACTTAATGTGGTGGTATCCGTTCAGATGTATTTACCCCGATACGTTAAAACCTTACAGGGTGGTTGTATAGGTACCAATATGGTACAAAGAATTAAAGGATTCTTTTGGATTAATTACCTCTTTTTAGAGTCTAAAAAATTTCTTAATTAAATGAAGTATGAACTTTAAATACTCATTCAACTTCGGACGTGCATGTGATTACAATTTATTCACATATGATATGTCATTATTCTCTTATGAAAAATGCTAAATACAGCCCTTAGGACTATAGTTAACATGCATAAAAAAAATTGTACCTTTCATATCAAAAACCCACTTCCTGAATTTTATGGTAAATGTACAACTATTTTATGCACCTTAATTACAGCCCCTAGGGCTGTATTTAGCAAAATCCTTCTCTTATAATCTCTGTTATAATTCAAACACAAAAAAATTAAAAACAACAATTAATTATTGTAACAAATAAATAAACCTTTTCCATTCATTAATGAAGTTTGTATTTTATATATAATAAAAAATACATTTAATTTTTATTAATTCATTCTAACAATTACCATTTTTATATAAATTATAAATATTTTTATATTTTAGAAAAATTTGATTTCAATAAATACATATTTTTATATTTTAAAAATTTTTAATTTTAAAAAATGCATTATAACTAATGTCTCATAAACATAGTTATCAATAAACCATTTTGCATCATTGAAGGAAATTTTAACAAAGCAAAAAACCATTTTGCATGCATTCCTTATAGATGAATGCTATATTTACAAACTAATTACAAACAAAATTTTACAAACTGATGTGACAAATTAGGTGGACCAATTACATTTAAAACCATTTTCTCTTTCTTCATTATCTCTCTTCATTTCATTGATGACAATTATGTTTGTAAAAATTTATATGTAATTAGTTTGTCGACATAATATTGCTTTTCTAGAAAAATGTAAATTTTTTGGTTCTTTGAAAATTAAAATATTCGGGGAGCTTCCCTATATATTCGGAAAGACAAATATGGGCGGTGATGATGTGCTAAGATGAGTGAATATGTTTGACTAGTCAAATGTTTTGGATTAACATGAACTTTTCCATATATAGAAAGTACAGCGCATGACTAGTCAAATTTGTTTTCCTAAAAAAGTATTATACTATTTAAAATGTTTTAAAAACCGGATTTTTCATCGAACCGATCATTTCATCACGGTCGAACCGATCGAACAGGTTGAACCGGTCGGTTCGACTGGTTGGTTATTTTTTTTCTTTCTGTTAAATTTTTAATAAAAGTGTTACTAAACTTGTTATAATCTACTCAAAAATAATACCAAATAGTTATAATCCAAATAAAATATATGTTTTAATGTTCAAAAACAACTAAAAATAACATTAAAGTATATAAATCATCATAAAAATTTTATAAAAAAAACTATAAAAAAAACCAAAAACCGGTTGAACCGGACCGGTTAGACCGGTTGAAACGGCCAAAACCGGAAAAACCGGCCGGTTCGCAACAGTGAAAAAAGCCGCCAAAAAACCGGGGTTAAAAAACCGGTCACCCGACCGCGAACCGGTCCGACCGGTCGAACCGGCCGGTCAGGTTTTTAAAATACTGTATTTTAGTCGTGCGATGCGACTAAATGAATAACTGTCGAAACTATTATATATATATGGTTCCATAGTAAAGAGAAAAAAATATGGCTTTGTTTTTAATCTCAACCTTTCAAATAAATTTAAAATTCAATCTCTAACAATTGAAATTAAAAGTCAACACTAATTACTATATCATGGTAAGTCTTTATGATTTTAAATGTAACTAACACTTTTATCATTATTAGTGACCAATTACAACTATATATTCTATATTAATCATGGTAAATTTCCAAATATTTTCAAATTAAAATTGAGATTTAAAGAAACAAATTACTTGAAATAAACAATTTTTTTAAAAGACTTTTTTTTTCCCTTGAAGTAAACACAGTTGACACATTCAAACATTAAATGTTATTATCGTAACATGAAGCCATTTTTTTAAAACATTTCACAGTGCTATTCAATTTGGAAATCATTATCTTATGTCATAAAAAGTAATACTATTTCAAATAAAAATTTCATATTTTTTTGTTTTACAATTCGATTTGTCTTTTCTTTAAAATAATTTTTTTAACTCTTACTTTCTAGTTTTAATATTGTATCACCAATAATTTCCAGTTTTAATATATATATATATATATATATATACACGAGTACCCACATGACGCGCCGATGGCGGTGTGGTGGTGGCGGCGGCAACTGGTGATGGTGGCGGCGACAGTGAGCAGTGTGGGTACTTGATGTGAAAGTAATTGATATAAAGGGGGTAGTGTATGTATTTTAGGAATTAAAGTGATAGATATTGTAAAATATATAAGGGTAAAACGAAGTAGAAATATTTAAAATAATAAATAAATATGAGGGGTAATTTAGAGAGAGCAAACATATAATTTGAGGAAATGACCAAAATACTTTATAAGAGAATATAGATTTATTTCTTAGAAAACAAAGAGAAAAAAAAATTATGACATGACACAAATTCTTTCCTTATATCATCAAATCCAGTTACATTAATAAGTATATGTTATTTAAATAAAATAAAAATATGTCAAGACGTTGCAATTCCATATTGTTTGAGTTAGCGGGTGACAAGTAGACGAATTGGAATTAACCAACCCATAGGCATCCCATTTAATCATGGTGTTAAAAACTTGATGGCGCGTTAAATGGGTTGGTGGGTTGATTTCGGGTCACATGGGTTGGTGGGTTGGTAGGTTGGCGCGTTAAATGGGTTAATGGCATGGGTTGATCTCAGGTCATATGGATTGGTGGGTTGATTTCAAGTCAAATAATTTTTGGGTTAGCGGGTTGACCTATTAACCCAAAAGGTCAACCTGACCCCAACCGAAAAAAATCAAGTTGGCGGTTACCGAGTCGATTTTAAGACTTTATTTTAACATTATACTCGATTTCAGAATAAACTTTATTGTTGGGTAAAAGGCTTTTAAGTTTACTTGATAACTCGTTCACCGACCGGGTATTAATCTAGTTTTTATTGTAGATGTTGTTTGAATTTATTTTTTTTTTGTTTTGATTCTACTTAACAACAAAGATGAAATATTATAAGTAACGGCCAACTAGTAAGGTGTTAAAAAACCAGAGTACAACTATCAATATCTAGACATAAACCAACTATACAATCTAAAAACAATTTGGTACTTAAACTGTTAAGTTTGTAAAAGGGATGAAAAATTCCATGCCAGTTATAGATTACACTGAGGCATATTAAGAAAAAAAACCCACTGACAGAGGTCAAGCCACCGGGTTTAACCCTTCGGAGTTTTCGATGTAGACCCAAGCAAGTCCCGAGGATCCCTACACAACAAAGCCAGACAACTATGGCATGAGTAACGCGGGCTACCAAATCACCACCATGAAACCAATTACATCAAGAAAAAACCGAAACTAAACCTAGGAGGAGACAAAGTTTGTAGCAGCCTCTTTGGATCGTGAGGATAACCACAACTGGGATAAACACCTTGATCTCAACCATTACGAGTTCTGATCTTTAGTTATTGTATACATGCCTATTTCTAGCTGACCAGATACACCATTCGGCAGATAGAATGACAACATACACCGTTATCTAAGCTCGATCAAATCTTGGAAAGAGAAGGCGAATACATGAGAGATATTACACCACTCACTGGCTTTAGGCCTTTACCCCATATCTTGTTTGCCGTTGGACACGAGACAAACAAATGCTCCGTAGCTTCAGTACCAGAATTATAGCTCAAACACGAGTCATTTACAATAATTATGCCTTTTGTTTGCAACCCAAAACGCGCCGCAATTCTATCTAAATTTGCTCGCCAAACCAAGATGTTCATCTTGGAGACCTAATTATTTTAAGTAAAAATAGTTTCAAGAATGAACCCTTGGATCTCCTCGATTCCACACCTTATATAGCACACATGTAGTTTGTTATTATTATTGTTGTCCGATGTAGATTTAACACCAAAGAACATTTAGAACCATGCAAGTACATATTACATTCAATAAGATCTGCCCTTATGATGTAGAACGAAACCAAGATAACCAATCGAATCGAACCTGTTGTTTCCTAAGAATAGCAAGAACAATTCTTCTAATAATCATTGATTAAAAAAAATACCGAAAATTAGGAATTTCACACTCAAACACACACTAGTGTTATGAAGAAAATGATTTTTTTTAAAATAAAATTGATAACGGAATAGTCTCTCATGTTTACAAACATATATATAATGAAATGCAAAATTCGAATGGGCCTAAAAAGACAAGTGAGCCGAAAGTTATGACAAAATAAAAGTCCAACAAAACCGAAAATAAGTATAAAAAGTCCAATAACTCATAGAAAAATGCCTTTTCGGGCCCGAAGGCTGACCGAAACCGCCTACGGAGCCCTGTAGCTCAAGTTATGCACATTTTAGTGAGGCATCTTTAGTAGCTCTATCTTGGGCATCTAAATACTTGGACCCGCATCACCTTGGTTATCCTGACGTACGCAATGAACTGCCCTGACTCGAGCCTGGCGTACGAACTAATAACCGTGGCACGAAACCTGGCGACAAGTACAAATGCCGTGGCACGAAGCCTGGCAAACATGCACAGTTGTCGTGGCACGAAGCCTGGCAAACAAGCACGCAAATGCCACGGTCCGTAGACCTGGCTAACAAGCACTCAACAAGCACAATTGTCGTGGCTCGAGTCTGGCGAACGGACACAATTTAACTGTCTAGCACAAGTAAGTTCAACTAAATCACAGTACTAAGATGTCTCACAGATAAAGTACATAAAAACAATTGTTTAAAGTCTAGCGGCATAAGAACATAAAACATTTGAGTATTTTTTCACTCCAATAAAACAGTTAAAAAAGGGCTATGAAACTCGATTGTCGTCTAAGCGTCAATGAATATGTACAACCTGTTGTTAATGCTTACTTCCCGTCCTTGTCTGATCGAACCTAACGTTTATATGCACACTTGTGAGATTTATGTTTTAAACATACATATTTATGTAATTTTCGTGATACACGCCTATTCGTTCTAAGTTTGAGCTTTAGGATATACGTTTAATTATCTTACGTACTATTTTAATCTCGTTTTTACGACTATTAAACATGTGTTATAAATATGATCCATTAACCTGGTTGAGACTTTGTTAAAGTTAAAGACTTATGACTTTGTCACAGTTTGAGTCTTTGTTTTAGTTTGTGACTTTGTTTCAGTTTACGACTTTGTTTCAGTTTGCGACTTTATTTCAGTTTCCGACTTTGTTTCAGTTTACGACTTTGTTTCAGTACGTTTGACTTAAATTTTCATGTTTGAGTTTGCCCCTTCTTAGCAATGTTATTACTACCACTTTGGTTTTTGAAAGAAGTCAAGGATTAATGAATAATTAAGGACTTAAAATAGATGAAGAACTTACTGTTTTGGGGCTGGAATTCAAGCTAAATGTGGCTGGAAACCGATTGATGTTTGATATACCACCTCCCTCCAAGCTTACGGAAAGTAGCACCCTCCTGGTGAGGTTCCCTTACTAAAGCCTACGGATTTGTGTAGCCTTCAGAAATAACATATAAGCCTAACGCTCCATTACTTGGAATGCAACGCTAGGCTGGGAGGCTTGATGATGTACCATCTCCCTAATAGCTTAAGGATAATGATATCTCTTCTACCCTATGGAGGCTACTAGGCTTCAGCCCTGACGTAGCCTCCGAACTTAAGCAGGGCTGCTTCATGGAGGCTCCTGACATAGCCTCCGGACTTGAGCATGGCTGCTCCATGGAGGCTCCTGGCATAGCCTTCGGACTTGAGCATGACTGCTCCATAGAGGCTCCTGATGTAGCCTCCGGACATGAGCATAAAGGCTCCTGACGTAGCCTCCGGACTTGAGCATGGATGCTCCATAAAAGGCTCCTGACGTAGCCTCCGGACTTGAGCATGACTGCTCCATAAAAGGCTCCTGACGTAGCCTCTGGACTTGAGCATGACTGCTTCATAAAAGGCTCCTGACGTAGCCTCCGGACTTTAGCATGGCTGCTCCATAAAAGGCTCCTGACGAAGCCTCCGGAATCTAACATGACCTCAGCCCTACTGAACACACATGGACTTGATGTAGGCCCAAACAGTAAAGCCCATGGTCCAATTCTCCAAACCCTAAAACCCTTGACTTCTCCCTATAAATATGGGATAAGGGCACCAAGCTAAAGGACCTACTCTCTCTTCCTCCCTAACCCTCTCACTCACTCTCTATCTAGCCTACTTCGGTCCAGTTCTGGCTCGACTAGTGGCATAAACAACTCAGCTTGTTGTCACCGATTGGGAATCGCCACCCGAAGTAGCAACAACATCATCTCCCCATTACATCTTATAGATCTAGGATTAAACCCTCGTATCTAAGTATAATCTTATGCCCGAACAGGTGTAACTTTATGCTTAAACAATGTTAAAACCGGAAGTAAGGACTTCAAAGAAGGTAGACTTAATTGAACATTGCTTGAATATGATTAAAGATGGCTGATTATCGTAAGAAAAGATGATTTAAACTTGGTGTTTTGGCCGATTTTAAAGAGGCAACAAGAAAGTGTGTGATATTTTTAAAAAAATGATCATAAAAATAAAATGTCTCCACCATTTTGTTTGTTTAATTATGTTTCAAAATTCTCGTTAAATACCATAAGAACATGTGTCTCGTAAGGTTTGATGACTAATTTCATGTTACATTAAAAGAAGACAAGTGTCTCATTTTATTAGTGGTTAATTAATATGTTAATTAGTGTCTAAAGGAGTAAAGGTGACTAATTGAAAGTAGATGGTGGTTTCATTAGTGTTTTATGACATAAAGATGTCAACTTCCAAATAAATTACATTTGAAATATCAAAAATATCATTTTTATTTATTTATTAGAGTTAATTACTGAAATGGTACATGTGGTTGCCACCCATTACTGGTTTAGTACTCACGAGATCATATTGACACGGATGGTACCATTGGTTGCCAAAACTCCACTCGGACCATACCTCACTTAACTGGACGTTAACCTCGACGTTAAGTCCCCCCACGTGCCCTACACGTGAGGGGTAAAAATGACATTTCACCCATTTAACGCTGCTGAATCAAATATATATACACTGAGTCTTCTTCTTCCCTCCCATTTCCATCACTTTCTTGCAAAAATCATCCCCGAGCTTCACATATTCAACCAAAAACACGATGGTGGAATGGAAAATCCGACCCAACCACGTTGAAGAATATGATCTTCAGAAGCTATACG
>JAOEHQ010023155.1:0-14229 GCA_025447715.1 Asclepias incarnata
TTAAAATAATTTTTAGTTATCTAAGTTATTTTCTAACACCAAAAATATAACAACTTTTGTATTTGCCAATTGCATATAGATGATTATAAAGAAAATGAAACGGTTGTCATTTACATCTCTTTATTTTTTATTTTATGTTTTTTTTTTCCTTACCATTTCTTTAATAAAAAACTCAAAAACATATTGTACATGTTTACAGATTAAGTAATATGGAGTTTATATATGCAAAACAGATGACATTGATTAAGACTTTTATGCCCTATATGTACAAATAAGGTGACTTGATTTTGCCCAGAAATGCAAGGCCTTCTTGTGGTGTTGTGATTTTATCCAGAAATGCAACTCCTCCTTGCGGTGTTATGATTTTGTGGGTATTTTTTGAAAACTCAAAAAAACTTGAGTATTTTTAATATATTTAAAATAATTTTTAGTTATCTAAGTTATTTTCTAACACCAAAAATATAACAACTTTTGTATTTGCCAATTGCATATGTCAGTTGGATATTTATTTATTTTAACTATCACCAAATGGTCTAGTGGTAAGGATGCTTGTTTCCTCACAAGAGGTCTCAAGTTCGAGTCCTACCCTAGACATATTTGAAGGTGACCACAGGTATTTAATTTCCACCTATGGTATGCCTGAGTGAGTTTTCCCCTCCAAATCTCTGGGTGATAGGGGTTTCTGATCGAATGAATTTAAATTGGGAATCTATTATGCGAGGGGGCTCTTTAGCGCGAATCCGGTTAAGACAACATATGCTAGACCTCCCGATCTTTACGAGTAATTCACATCTTTAAAAAAATAAAAAAAAAATAAAAAAGTTGGATATTTATTTTGTGTTGGTAAAGTAGTGGAGAAATGGAGAGTATATGCAAAGTGGGATGAGAGGAGCCAGAATCCAAGGATTGTAAGAAAAAGCTGGTGGGGCTCGAGGAGTGTGAGGTGGATTTTAGCCTCTTGGTGTTTTCATTTTTTCAATATAAATTTGAAGTGCAAAAATAATTTAATACGAGTAGGTTTTTATTTTTAAAACAGCAAATTTTTATATAAAAAACTTGTTAACTAGAAATTTGTCGGGTAAAAAACCATACAAAGTATAATATACAGATTAGAAGGAGAAAGAACGTCATTTTCTTCAATCTAAATTCTTAAACTTAGCTCTAAGTTTAATCCAATTACAAGGGATTGCTTTAAGATTGCTACACGACTTTTGAATGGAGTGCACAAATAATTCAATACGACTAGTAACTTATTGTTTAGTGCTTAAATACGAGTATGTACTTATTAAATAATTTAACCACTATTAAAGTGGCTTAGTGGTCAGAAGTTCTATTTTTAATTACAAGAAGTCTTATGTTCGAATCTTACTTTAGTTAAACATTTTGGTGTGACCAGAAAAATAGTTGAAACAACAAGTAAAACAGTAAAAACACATAAGAAAAACATTCTCGATTTATCCATTTAATAATATTAATTAGGGTTAAGTACCTTTTTCGTCCCTGTGGTTTTGAAAAAAAGAGCCTTTCGTCCCTCCCGTCAATTTTGGTCTTTTTTCATCCCTGTAGTCGAACTTTTGTTAAATCGGGTTCGTCCCCGTCGTTAAGTCCCCCACATAAGGGGCATTTCTGTCATTTTAATATGTTTCTTCTTCCCCAAACCTAAACCCAGTAACCCTTTTGCTTCCTTCTTAAATCACATATCTAAATCCACCAAATTCATACATTTTAATCATATTCAAACCATTTCCAATATCAAAACCATTGAATCTAAATCTAATCTATTAACCAATATATCCCATCAAAGCAAAAAAGATGTTAAAAGAAGTAAACAATAAAAAAAAATCCTTCATTTTACCAACAAACCAACAACAATGGCAAATCTGTAAATGGATTTATGTTATTACTTGTACATCTTGGTGTAGGATTTCAGTGGCCCATAGATCTATATACAAACAAGATACGCCATCACCTCCAGCCACCACCGGTCACATCCATAGCCGCCAGATATCACCTCCAGCCACCACCGGACCGTCAACCACTCCTTATTTCTCACCGGCCACCACTACTACCACGATTATCTTGGTTATGTAGTCTCCCGGATTTATATAAATACATAGATCGATATATATATATATATAATATATATATATATATGTATTCAAGTGTTGGTATGTATATATGTGGGTCGGTGTCTTCAATTGTTGGTATATATATATATATATAGAAATCCACGGTTATATCGGTTCTCAGATCTGGGTTGATATCTTCAAGTGTTGGTTTAAAACCGCCGTCATCGTCCCTCCACCCATCACCACCGCTGTCCCTCCTCCCATCATCAACGTCATTTTTGGGCTGAACATTTGATTTAGAAGAAAGAAAGAGGGATAGAGAAAAATAAAATAAGTGGATATGGATCTGATGATAAATCTAGAGTTTAGATATAAAGAAGATGGTGAAAAATAAAACTAAGATAAAAATTTTTTGAAGATAAAGATGAAATGTGGAAATGAAAATGGAAAGGAAAATGATGATGATGGTGGTTTTGGGGAAGAAGCATATTAAAATGACAGAATTGCCCCTTATATGGGGGGACTTAACGACAGGGACGAACCCGATTTAATAGAAGTTCGACTACAGGAATGAAAAAAGACCAAAATTAATAGGAGGGACGAAATGCCGTTTTTTAAAAAACCACATGGACGAATTTGGTACTTAACCCTATTAATTATTAAATAAATTTAAACTTTCATAGTTTTGTATTTAATTGATTAACTGGTACGAGTAATTTTTCTCGTAATTGAAGTACGAGGGTCACTATTTATTTAATGGTACATCATGATTTTAATAAAATAACTATTAAGGTGATTAAAACTTAATTTATTATTAGAAAATAAAAAGTTAAGTCAGGGATGTATGTTGGGTGGTGGGATTTGACTAATAGTCTGACCAAATTATTTGACAGGTCACAGTTCAACCCATTGAATCGTCTTAATTAGGAAGTTAGGAAGTTCAAGCCCCGCGTTATGGGCCGCCATAATCGTGTTTATGCATTGCTGCAGATATTATGTTTTATTTTTTAAGGATAATACCACAAACACAACATTATAGATGTGTTTATTTCCAAAAATCACAAAGAAACATCATGTTAAAAAAAACTCAAAAATATTTATTTAAAGACAATAACACAACCAAGTTCAAAAGTTGTGATATCAAATATATACATTAATTTGAAAATTTTAAAAAACCAACTTTTAACAATAAAATAAATTTTTATGATTAATAATAGAATTAAACAATAACAACACAGCTAACACAAATTAGTTATATATAAAAATATGTTAAATTAATTGTTTAAATAAAACATGTTAATTACAATAATTATATAAAAACATGAGTTATATATAATTTAATTTAATGTTAACAATCTTAAACTATAAAGTATAAAACTAATTTAATCTAATGTTAACAATCTTAAACTATAAAGTATAAAACTTAAGGGTTATATAAGTAAATTGTTAACAATCTTAAACTATAAAATATAAAACTTAAGGGCTATATATGTAAAATTAAAATAAAATAAAAAACCCAAAGAAAGAGGAGACAAAATATCAAAGGGGGCGCGCCCAATTTTGAACCCACGACCTCCCAAACAATAGGGGAGGTCGGGGCAGTCCTTCCATGCCTATATTGTTTATTTTTTCCTATATTAAATATACATGGTATGTTTTTTTTACTGTTCATAACCATGAGCTTTTATTATATATATAATTATGGGATAATGACTTCTGGATGTATATAACTATGCCGAAATGTCTATGCGATATAATGATTTAGTCGGGCGTTTATGTAATGTAACTAACTTCTATTTTTGTCCAAAAAGTGAATGTTACCGGCAATAGTATGAAACATTACCGGTTGTGGTATCCATTGTCCACGTCGGATATCCATGTGTAATATATGTATTATAAATCCTAATTTCTTCCCACTTTTCACCCAATCTTTCTCCCGCCACAAATCTTCTCCCGCCTCTCCCCTTTCCCTCTCTTTCCCTCCCACCATGGCTGCTTCTTCCTCTTCCTCTTCAGCAAATAATAAGGGTTTTCCTTATATGTATTGCGATTGTGGCGCAAAGATGCGTGTTTTCACATCTTGGACAAGAAAGAATCCGGGTAGAAGATTTGTGAAATGCCCTAATGTAAGTTTGTTAATCTTGACCTAATTTTCCTATAATTTCAGAATCAGATGTATTTGCCTTTATTTTGACCTAATTTTGACCTAATTTAGCTTTCCCTAATTTTTCCCTAATTTTGCCCTAATTTTGCCTTAATTATTTCAGTTGAAGAGCAAAACCTATACAAGTTTTAGCTTTGTTGATGAAGAAATTCCAAGTGTATACTACAAGGAGTTGTTGTTTAATCTTCGTTTACAATCAAAAGAAGATGGTTCGAATGTTGAATTCTTGCAAGCCATGAATGAGTTGACTGTAACAAAGTCAAAATTGAAAGTTCTTGAGAAAGTTTTTTATTTGTTGATTGGGGTTGTTGCAATACTGAGCTTTGTAATAGTTGTATTAGTCATATAGCTTTGTAAGTCATGAATGTTATGAATGTGATTTAGATTTGTAAGTGAAGAATGTAGTGATGAATGTTGATTGGGTTGTTGCAACACTTAACCCTCATTATGAATGTGCTCTGTTTGACGCTCTGTTTCAGCATCAGGCTTACCCTCATTAAAACCCTCTGTTTCACCCTCAGGCTCACCCACAGGTTCATCCACAGTTACATAATCACTTAAGTCCACTGAAAAATGGTCTACATAAACATCTAGTGTACCATATGTGTGACCAATATCAAAGAATGTAGCACAATCCTTATCACTTCCTATACGCATGATGTTTTCCAGACCACATTCAGGAAAAGAAAAGTAAACATTACCATAAGATGTAGGACAACCTGTTTCAGTCTCTATGTAGTATAGAAACTCTTCATAAGATGTTTGTGGGGTAATAATAGTCATCAACTTCCCATGATCATAACGAAATGGGTAAAACATGAACATCCCATCGTAATGAACATTAAATCTATAGAAATGTTCCATTTCTACAAAATAAACAGCAAAATACAACTATATATCAGTAAAAGGACATGGATTTTAGTGAAAAACTAAATTATTTTATCTTAACAGTGACGAAGAAGAAATGTATGAAAATAGAGGGAAAAAATACCTTCATGCAACTTCGATCATGAAGAAATGTATAAAAAAAAGGTATGATTTGTTGTTTATTTGGTCCGATCTTGAAGACAGCGATGAAGAAGAAGAACAAATGGTAGTTGAGGATAAATGAGAAGTATTTGATCCCGATGTATGATTTAATGATCCAATACTGATTTTATATATATCTCATTTATATAGAAAATACGCATATTTATTTATATATAATTTATATATATTTTTCATTTATATTTATAATGAATAAGCATGCCACATCAGCTCCAAGTGGCAGGATTTTAAATTGGTGACCGGGTAAGTTTGCTACCGGTAATCTCATATACTTTTTGGACAAAATTGGAAGTTAGTTACATGACATAGACGTCCGACTAAATCTTTATATCGCATAGACATTTCAGCATAGTTATATACATCCAGAAGTCATTATCCCTTAAAATAAAGACAAAATTTTCAATTATACCCTTACAAACTCCACCGCAACATCAATATTTTATTTTAGTTTTATTTACAAAGTAAACAAATTCCAGTCCTTATCTATCTATCCCCCACCCCCTCTCTCTCTCTCTCTCTCTCTCTCAAACTCTATTAGATAATTGTCAAGCCATATAAGATATAGTGATAGTGATTCAAGAAAACAAAATGGAAACAGGCGACACTTCCACCACCACCACCATGCCGGAACAACCACCATCACAAACAACCACAACCCACCACCTGTCGGTCCCACAAGGTTTGACTTTAGAGGAATTCAACAAATTACACCCAATCATCGCCGAGTTCCACACATACACTCTCACACCATCCCAATGTTCTTCCTTACTCGCACAGCACATCCACGCGCCACTCCAAACTGTGTGGTCGGTCGTACGAAGGTTCGACAAGCCACAAACATACAAACACTTCATTAAAAGCTGCCACGTGGACGAGAACTTCACAATGACTGTGGGGTCCACACGTGACGTCAATGTTATATCTGGCTTGCCTGCTGCTACCAGTACGGAAAGGCTAGATATATTAGATGATGAAAAACATGTGTTGGGATTTACTATTATTGGTGGAGAACATCGGTTGAGAAATTACCGTGCTGTAACTACTGTTCATGATGTCGTGGGTGATGGCGTGTCGTCTATTGTTTTGGAATCCTATGTTGTTGATGTTCCTCCTGGTAATACTGAAGAAGATACGAGGTTGTTTGCTGATACCGTTGTTAAGTTGAATTTACAAAAATTGGCGTCGGTTACTGAAGCCATGGCAACTGATACTCACACTTGAACTCAACCCGACCCGACCCGGATGATAAATGTAAAAAAAAAAATTACCTTCACTTTTACACTTCGTTCCTTTTCTCTTGTTTTTTTTTTGTTGGTCTCTTTCTTGAATTGAAAGATTTGTGCTTCTTTATATATATATTTTTTACTGTTTGTATGGAATTTACAAAAGATAAAAAAAAAAATGCACCCTTTGTTTGTAATGATGGTTGTTTCTGTCAAATTGTATATTTGGGGGTGTTTTGAACAATGAACTATTTTGTGAAATGTGTATGTTTTTCTTCTAGTGAAGAAATTTGGTGTTTGTTTAAAAGAATTTACATTATTAATCCCAAAATGTTAGTTGTGTTTTTTCGTTTTGTGAAATTAATTAATTTTAATTAAGGACGTTATCTTTACACTCATGAGTAAATCCTCTTTTTTCTTTTCAAATGATGATTTAAAGTGTCTATTTCACCTTATTTTTTTATTGTCTATTTTCATCCCTTTATTGATGTATCAAAAATACTTTTAATAAGATATTTTACGATATGTATCCCTCAACTCTTACATTACCCTTATTTTACATCAATTACCTTTTGACATCAATAACCCACACTACTCGCCACCAATCACCACCAACACCATCGGTCGCCTCCACCATCACACCACCGCCACCACCTTTTCCGCCGCATTGCGCGGACATCCATCTAGTATTATACTAATAAAAATGACACAAGATTAGAACAATTTTTTTGATGTTTGAGAAGCGCGGACAAAGTTTCGTCTCTTAAATACTCATGAATAAGAAAGAAAACCAATGTATTATATATTTGATTTGATTCTTATTTTTCTTTTTCTTTGAAATGCTTTATATATTTTATTTTACCAATATTTACTATCGATGTTGTAATGTATCAGTATGTATACGTACCCGGCCTACTGATTTGTATATCATTGCTGGTATGTTGAAGAGAAGTTTTGAATCGAATTTATATTTCATATTTTTAAGGCTTTACCCCCAATAAAGTGGATAGGGATTTTTAGAAGTAATTACATAAAATTTGTATATTTTGATTTTTGTTAACATGAATTTATTTTGGTTTGGTTGTATCAATAGAAGAGAGTGAAGTTATAATTAGATATTCCTATGGGATTGATGTGCCAAAATATAGTTGGCTAATTTTTGCCAACTATTTATAGAAAGAAGAATTGGGAATAACAGAAAAAACCTGAAATGTGAAAAATAAAAAGAGGCCCCCACAGAGTTAACTTGTAACAGAATAAGATACAAGAATGACAGTTTAATTAGGGCACTAGTAGTGGGCTTTTTTAATTTATCAGCCTTTCCAAATTCCGCCAATAAAATTCCGTCAACTCATTCTAACCTTTCAGCCTTCCCAACCAACTCTCTCAACCTAATTCACTGGCGCCCATTAAATTCTCAGCCCTCCCAAATTTATTTATTTTTCCCTTTTTTCCTTTTAATATTATAGTAGGCTTTCCCCATAAATGAATTTATGGTTGGAGGGTATTTATGAATTCATTCACAAATTTTCGTCATAAATTTGATACCGACTTTGATCATAAATTTGATAAATAAAATTTATGAAACCATAAATTTATCATAAATGGGACCACTCCTACTGCCCTAAATAACAATTGAATTTCGTTCACCACTTTGCTGCATTTGGAATGGCTACAAAGTTTGAGCCGCTACTACAAGAAAGATGAAGATAGTGACACCTACATTTTTCAGTTTGGGCCCCTTTTCTTTCTCTAGAATGTCTTTTTCGAGTGTGATTGTTGTTTGTAGCGAATTTTGATTTGTAGATTGAGCGAAAACGCAGTTCTTTTTAGTTCAAGTTTTGATATATTTGTTTAAAATATAAGTGTGACTCTTCAGGGTCATAGTTAATATTTGCCAAGATTTTGGAGGCCTTGAACAAGTATCAAAATTAAGTCTTAAAATTAATTATAAAAAAATTTAATGGTTCAAACTCAATAATGGATGTCAAAAGTTGTGTATAGGTCTAACCTAATTTTCAACGATCCAACTCAACTTTTGTTTATATATTTATAAATAAAATTAGGAGGTCATGTGTGGTTTTAAACTACATTATAGACACTTGAATATAAGTTCAAGTGATGCATGTATTTGATCTACATAATTTTACTAAACGAAAGACCTACAAATTTGGAAAATCATAAGTAATAAAAGTTTAACCAAATCTCATCAATGCTTTGATTAGATCGCTTAGACGCCTACCAACGATCGTGTTGGTTGAAACCAACACGCTCTTCGGTTAAGCCAACCGTTGGCACGACCATGTCGGTTTGGGATGCCGGTTAAGCGACGAGGGGGAGACACGAGGGTGGATCCCATGCTAATTGAACCGTTGAGTAAATTAAAAGAAAAACCAAAGTGATGAAGGAAATGAAATGGTGTTGTTGGTAGACGTATGTTAGTTAAGAAGTACCGATGTGATGTTGATGTGATAAAACTTATAACGAAGTCATTGTTGTGAGTGATCTTAGTGAATTAACAGTGATCTTTAGTACTCCGTATATGATTTTCACTTGTACTGCTTGGATCCTTTCAATTTCATGACCAAATGGTCACATTATGCACCATGACATTATGACAAGGACCTTTATATAAATTGTACAATTATTATGGGGACAATATAATATTGTGAAAACACAGTTGCGTGAGTGGGGAATAATAAGAGGTGGGATCAAATGTGACATGGAGTATGAGCATGACCCATATAAAATTCATAACCAATCACAATATTCGTTTACTCTTTTAATTATTTAATTAATTAATTTTGAATGGTTAATATTAGGCTTGCATGAGTCAATGCTTAATAATTAGTTGCACATTATTGCCTTTCTAGTCATTTTGTCACCAGATTGTAACAAGATGCGCCCATGCCAACCTTTAATGAAGGATTACTTGTGGAATCTATTTCCATCTTCTTTCTTTTTATTTTTATTTTAAATACATGTTTTACTATCTAATAAATAGTTATACACTATGCACTGTTTATTATACATTTAAAGATGTATTTAAAGAAAGATGTGAAAATAGGAGTCTTCTTGTTTGTAGTATCTTTGTCCGTCCTAAATCAAAACTAGCTAGGTATTGATGTCTGCGTCTCGCGCCAAAGAAAGAATTAGATTAATTTTCACGGTTCATCTTTGTGATTGGCACAAATTTCATTGATCGTTCACAACTTTTCAAACATACGCCTTTGGTCCCTAATGTTTCGTTTCGGCTTCATGATTGGTCCAATTTTAACATCCGTTAAATTGGCTCCGCCAAGTACCCATGTGATTGGCACATGGGGGGCCTTTTCGTCCATTCACCACATGAACCTTCCTACCAAAGTTTTGTATCTTTCAACTAATACGATGGCCGGAATTTGGATGGGGGCATTGATCGGAATTTGAACAGAAAAACAAAAACTTAACCACAAACAAAACCAAACCCGAACCTAAAACATTTCGCCGAAAACATAACTGAACCGAACCCAAAAGCCATTGGTTGGAACTTGACCAAAACCAACCCAAACTTGATTGAACCCAAAACCAAAGCCCGAAACAACTTATTATTCACTTACTTTGCTTTTTGGTATTAAGGGTAATAGTCGTATAGTGGTAATATGGTTGTTATGTGTCATGTAAATGTGGTGCAGAATGAGTTAATAGTTTTTTGTATATTTGAGGGGGAAATTTATAATGACGTATAAAGGCATGTGACGATAGTCTTAAAAATTAAAAAATTTAAGAATACTAAAATATGGCAAGTTTTTAATATGAAATAAAGTCAATATTAATTAACTTGTCGACATTAAAAATATAATATTTTTTATGTTTTTTTTATATAATCATTGGTCACCAGTGGTTAGTAGAGTCGAAAGTCGTCACTTTTAATTTTGTTTCTACGTTGAAATTATATAACTCCAAGCATTGCATGGGTACATATCCAGTTTCAAGTAAACGAGATCTTACAATTGTGTTTTCATTTTGTCATGATGTGACAATATATGTGCTCTATTGATATTCAATTTAAAGTGAAAGCCGTATTGGATGAAAGTTGTATGAACGGGCTATACAATTAAGATTGCTTCTTTTTTGTAACCTAGATAAAAATTAAACATAAGTCAAATACATTATCATAATAATAGTGGGTTGTAATCCAAAGAATGTAAGAAAAATGGCAGATATCAAAGGATTTATCCTAACCATTGGATCAAAAAAAAAACTCAATGATCCAGATTATATATAAAAAAAACACACGGAGGGACATAAATGTAATTTTACACTCACAAATAAACCTCCCCAAATTAACCACCCCCCCCCCCCTCCCCCCACTTGAAACAACACATTTGATTTGCAACAAAACTAATTCTAGTATTCAATCAAATTTGATTTAATTTGATTTAGTTAAGAACAACTCACTTGATTTTGAATAAAACTAATTCCAGTATTCTATCAAATTTGAAAACAACATATTTGATTTGCAATAAAACTAATTTCAATATTCAATCAAATTTAATTTAGTTCAGAATAACACACTTGATTTGGAATAAAACTAATTCCAGTATTCAATCAAATTTGATTTACTTAAGAACAACACATTTGACTTGGAAAATTATATTCTAAACCCTAGAACTTCAAACCCTAAACGCTACAGATTGCTAATCCTAGGGGGAAGCTGCATTCTAATACCCTAACAGGCCTTCAGCCCTCTTTTATCCCTGGTGGGATGTCATCAAACGGTACGGGTTTAGGCTTAGAAGTTCTAGGGTTAGCCTAATGCCTACCCTAGAACTTCAAACCCTAGACCTTACAGCTTGCTAATCTTAGGGAGGAAGTTGCATTCTAAAACCCTAACGGGCCTTCGATCCTCTTTTACCCCTGGTGGGATGTCATCAAAGGTTACGGGTTTCGGCTTGGAAGTTCTAGGGGTTAGCTAACCTTAGAAAACTTCAAACCGCAAACCTTACAGCTTGCTAATCCGATGGGGAAATTGATTTTCTAAAACCCTGACGGGCTTTCGGCCATCCTTTGCCCCTAATCCGAGGAGATGTCATCAAAACGTTACGCGTTTCGGCTTGGAAATTCTATGGGTTTGCACGCCTAACCCTAGAACTTCAAACCCCAAATTCTACAACTTGCTAATCTGAGGGGAATAGTTTCATACGGTACAGGTTTCGGCTTGGAAAGCCGGCTAACCCTAGAACTTCAAACCCCAAATCTTACCGCTTGCTAATCCGGGGGTAAAATTGATTTTCTAAAACGCTGACGGGCCTTCGGCCCTCATTTTCCCTTAATCTGAGGGGTATAGATTCAAACGGTACGGATTTTGGCTTGGTAGTTCTAGGGGTTAGCCTAACGTCTAACCCTAGAACTTCAAATCCCAGACCCCACAGCTTGCTAATCTGAGGGGGAAATTGATTTCTAAAACCCTAACAGACCTTCGGGCCCCATTTTCCCCTAATCCGAGGGGATTTCATCAAACAATACGGGTTTGGGGTTGAGAGTTCTAGGGGTTAGCCACCCTACAGCTTGTTAATCTGAGGGGGAAATTGATTTCTAAAACCCTAATGGGCCTTCGACCCTCATTTTCCCCTAATCCGAGGGGATATCATCAAACTATATGGTTTTATTGCTATTAAGAATTATATATTTTATTTGTTTGCAAGTTAACAAATTTTATACTTGGTTGATAATTTTTTTACATTTTACAGATTTACACTTGGTTGATAATTTGTGTTGAATGTGTTCTTGTCTGGCCAATCAAACATGATTGGCTTATCCAATCAATAGTGATTGTAAAATGTGATGTGGTTGATTTTGTGTAGAATGTGTTATTATATCCATCAATCAAATGTAATTGCTTAAGGGGAGACTGTGAGGGTGATCGGTGATAGAGGGTTATTGGTGATGGTGGTGATCTACCATACGATACGGGCTCCACTTTTAAGGGTATTCATAAAGGAGAAATGAGGGTGATTGTTTTTTAAATGTGTTTGATTTTGTATACAATCAAATTTGATTGAATGCAAAATCTAATATGACATGTTTTGGAAATGTGTTTGATTCTGTATACAGTCAAATTTGATTGAATGCAGAATCAAATATGACATGTTTTGGAAATGTGTTTGGTTCTATGTACAATCAAATTTGATTTTATACAGATTCATATAACATTAAATTTGATTCTACAAACCAAAAACATATGTTTTAAGATCTCGAACAAAATAACACAAATCATTTGCATTCAACTACATAAGTCGATTAAACGCATTCAACTACATAAGTCTATTAGAGAAATGATTCACAGATTTGATCAACAAAGTTTTAAAACACATTCAACTAAAGTTTTAAACAAAATCAACGTTCAACACTTCTAAGTCCCCTGTGCTCTCTACTTGCATGAAAAAGCTGTCTGATCTCTTCCCTAGAATACCGTCTCGAAAACTCTCTAGCATCATTTATCATAGTTGCAGCATGTATGTTAACCAATCAAACTTGATTGTACACAGAATGCAAAATGTGTTTGCCTTTATAGCTAATCAAACTTGATTTTTCAAGGTAAATAATATGACAGAGATAGTGCTCTGTGTTTGTGTGTGTCTATGTGTATGTATGTTGGTGATGGTCGGAGATTGTGGTTGTGGTTGCCATCGTCGGAAGATGAGAGAGATCGACTGTGTGTGTTTTGTATGTGTCTGTGCGTGTGTTGGTGGTGGTGGCGGTTGCCGTCACCGGAGGAGGAGAGAGAGAGAGAGAGAGAAAGAGAGAGACTGTGTGTGTGTGTTGTTGGTGGTGGTGGCGGTTGGAGATGATGATGTTGGTGGTGGTGGTTGTCGTCGCCGGAGGAGGAGAGAGAGAGGGGGGAGAGAGAGAGAGAGAGAGTGTGTGTGTTTTTCTACGCGCGTGTGTATAGGTGTGTGTTTTTCATTAGGGGGAGAAAGGGGAGGGTTAACTAGGGGAGGATCTTTTTTTTTATAGCAAATTTACATAAATACCTCTCCGTGTTTTTTTTTTTTTTTTTCCAATTAAGGGATAAGTTTCAATCCTAGCTATTGATGAGGATGATCCAATGACTAGGATTGGTCCCTTAGAACTCAACAAAAAACTTGGATGCAAATAAACATTTACCTAATACTAGTATCGTTCTCACTTGTGCAACGATGGATAGTTTTGCAAGTCCAAAAAAAATTACCACATGGGGTTGCGATTTATCCAATTTACAAGTTAAGTTTTACTAAAATAATAGTAGTTTTACCCAAATAATGTCGTATTATCATGTTTTGTGGTTGCTCATCTAGGTAATTTTCTTTAAAAATTGCTCCCTTTCGTCTTAAAATAATTATCAAATTTACAAGTTACTTTTTACTAAAATAATAGTTTTACCCTTTATCATTTAATTATTAATTCTTTGAGTTTTGTAATTTTATTTGGAACTATGAGAAATTTAACCAAAAGTATCAAACCATTTATAGAATTGGACATTATTTTAGAACAATTATTTTAAAACGAAAAGAATAGCATATGTTAAACCCACATTGCCAACTTTACGACAAAAACTAATGACCCTTGATTCGTCACGTCAATTATAGCAGTGACTAACCGTGCAAAAAAGTCGGGTCGGGGAGAATCCGAACCCGAACCCGACCCGAACCGGTTTCGGTCAACAAAATCAAAAACCGGTTTTGACCCAACCCGAACCGGGTTT
>JAOEHQ010023166.1:0-14227 GCA_025447715.1 Asclepias incarnata
TATAAAGAGCCTGATATTACACATAAGTACCCTCTATTTAGAACAAATATAAACTAAAGACAAATACTAGTCTAACAGGTTTTAATCAGTCTAAAATTGCATTCGCATGGTATCACTATTATGAAAGTGTATTGCAACTTCAAAAATCAAAATCAGACTCAAAACCAGAATCACACAAATAAGTACATGTACATCTGTTGACTAGCTAGTTCACATACTTGTAGGCAATGTCACACTATCCCAATACACACACATGTAGTTGATAAATTAAACACTGCCCCAGTAAAGGAAGCTCCATCAAATTTATCCAAACCCCCATCTTCATCTTTCTTGGTGGGCAAGAATTGTACTTAATCATCAACAAACACTTAATTGCTCATTTTTAATCTACTCTCAGCATGTTTTCTGTTTCCACTCGTCATCCTCCGCTAATCAGATTTCTATGAATATAATTTTCTACACAGAATTCATAACAATTAAGGTACGTACCATCTGTTTATGAGCCCACACAACTAAGCGTTGTTTCGATGTGCATTTTGGAAGTTACACCATCTGCTACTTCAAAATAATCAGTTCCTAACCTGCTAGATTATCATATCTTTAGGGGTCAAATAATAAGGCACAACCAAATTAATATTGATATATCAGAGTTAGATTGCTTATATACTATTATTACAGCTTTAGACGATCAGAAGTAGCCAAACAATTAGGGCTAAGTGTTTGTAAATGCATCTGACTATAGCACGAAATCTATAGTATGTATCCAACTTTAAGTCGGTCTATTGTGTGTATCTTTTAGATGTTGTTATTTTATGTATCCCTGGCCCAATAAAACTTGTAAACTGATGATGTGTGACAACTTATATCGATGCCACGTATATCTGAATACATACAATAGCAATATTAGAAAGGTAGATATATACAATAGACTCACTTAAGTTGGATACATACAATAGATTTTGGACTGTAGTTTGATACACTTTCAAACACTTAACCCAAACAATAAATACCATCAGAAGCGACTATTATACCTTCAACAAGTAAAACATCACATACTATCTTTCCTTACAACTTTCAAATCGATGTAAGCACATATGCCCAGAAAGTCCACATCTAAATTCAGACATTCAGTTCCAAAAAATGGAATCAAGATCTTACTTGTAATTCCAGAATCTGATCTGTTTATATGGAATGCAATCAGAAACAAGGAGAAAAATAAGACATATCAATTCAAGTTATGTGAGTGTAAAAAAGAAATTTCTGTGTAAAAGCCAACTTTTATTAGTAATTTCAAAGTCACGCACAAAATTTGTGTCTTAAAATACTCTTTTTTTAAAAATATGTTACTTATATATGACCTTTAACAAATGATCTTGTGTTTTAAAAAGTATGAAAACTGTATGAACTTTCATTTTAATACAAGGAGAAAAGATAAAGAACTTATATCGATACATTAGAAGAGGTAAAAGTATCTTATAGCTACCAATATATACTTTCTTTTCTGAAGAAAAAAGAAGAGTTTTAGCAAATAAACACTTGGAAAATAATACAAAAAAATGAGAGTCAAATGAGTTAACAAATCGAGTTTGAAGCTTTAGAACTAAAAATGCATTCTCTATTGGGAAGGAGATGGTAAGAAAGAGTGTTACTCATAGATATCGTCAATGTCATAACTTCATAAGTATCACCGAATCCTATCAGTAGGCTCACCTCTTTAAGATACACGAGGTGTTTAAGTGAGACAAGCTAGTAATTCGCTAATCCAATACAAGGCTTGCCAAAGATTTTAAATGGATAACTTATACCCTCTAGAAAAAACTTAATATAAAAGGGGAAATGAAGAACGCAGCAGCTGTAGCTGCTGCTGCCCTCACAGACCACAAAACAATTTTCTCACGTGATAAAAAAAAAAAAAATTTACTGAGAGCAGCTGCATAGACATGGATACAGTTAGCTGTATCCATGCTTTCCCCTATATAAAAACATCTCAATAATAAAGATAAATTAATTTTCAAATTAGTAAAATTTATAAGAAAAACAAACAACTGTAGTATATGTGTAAAAAGTACAAGTTGGACAAACCTTAGATGCAAAAAATTATCTGACTGCATAGACGGGATGGACTTCTTGTAGTTCTTCTGGTACCTCGTCACTGTCGAATATAAAACTGGGATCATCGACATATCCTGACCATGTCATCTCACAACTTAGCTCATCCAACTTCTCATAAATCTCTTTGCATCTAGGATGAGCTTTATCCGTAACAGTAAACATATGCAATTCAGATTTGACTTCTGTCCAACTACAACCTGGTTCTTTTTTCAACCCAATGCGCCTCATAATTTTCCTAATCTGTTTTGTCTCTTCCCACATACCAGCATCAGAATATATATTGGCTAGAAGTATATATGCACTCGAGTCTAGTGGGTTCAATTGAAGAAGCGAACTTGCTGCCTTTTCAGCCACCTCTACATTCTTCTGCAACATGCAAATACCAAGTAATGTTCTCCAGATAACATCATCAGCCTTAATTGGCATATCATTAATAAGATTTAAGGCTTTGTTAACTTGACCTGACCGACCTAATATATCTACCATACAAGAGTAATGTTCTAATTGAGGATTTAAACCATAGTCAATAAGCATTGAGTTAAAGTATTGTGATCCTTGTTCTACACGCCCCACATGTGCACATGCTCGAAGGACAGACACGAAAGTGGCATGGTTTGGCTTTACATTATTCAGTTTCATGGATTCGAAGACACTAATGGCATCGTTTCCAAGTCCGTGGTTAGCATATCCACAGATCATGGCATTCCATGTGACAAAATCTTTATTTGGGGCTTTTTCAAACATTAATCTTGAATCTTGCATGTTCCCACATTTTGAGTACATGTCAACAAGAGTGCTGCAAATGAACACATCAGATTGCATTTCTTGTTTAATGATTTGGCCATGTATCTGTCTTCCTAAACTTATGGTGGCAAGATTCGCACACGTGTCGAGCACTGTTGCAAATGTGAAGTTATCGGGCTTGGTTCCTATTTTTAACATTTGAGAAAAGAATTTTTGAGCGTCTTCACTTTGTTCTTGTGACGAAAACCCTGAAATAATTGCATTCCATGATACCATTGTTTGTTCCTCCATCCTTTCATGGAGCTTCTCTGCATCCTCGACTTTTGCACATTTGCAGTACATATCTACAAGAGCACTTCCAACAAAAGATTCCAAACCCATTCCCGATTTAATTACTCTACCATGAACTTCCATTCCACGATTTAAAGATTGCAAAGCAGCACAAGCTTTCAAGACACTGCCAAAAGTGAACTCGTCGGGTTCCAAACCTGAACTTAGCATCCAAACAAGCAATTGAAGAGTTTCATCTACCTTCCCGTTTTGCTCATACGCAGCAATGATTGCATTCCAAGAGACAGCATCTCTAACTTGCATTTCACCAAACACACGCTGCGCTTCAGCCAGAGCTCCACATTTTCCATACATATCAAGTATGGCATTTTCAACACAAACGTTGGACTGCAACATACTCTTGATTGTTAACCCATGTAATTGCACTCCAACTATATATGATTTGATAACAGCACATGCGCTAAATGCGCCTGATAAACTAATGTCATCAAAACCAAGATCAGTTTTCATCAGATTATGAAACAGATGCAATGCTTCGAATCCTTCACCAACACGGGCACAACCTATGATAATGGCATTGTATGATTGTAGATTACGAATCAACAACTTGTGAAAGAGCTTTTTGGCATCACATAACGTACCACATTTTGCATACATATCCAAAGTTGCAGTTCCTACTATAATATCAGAACCGAAATTCATCTTTAAGGAATGACCATGCAGCTGAGAACCAAAACTTAATGCAGATAAGCCTGCACATGATCTAAAAAGACTAGCATACGTCGATTGACTAACTCCCAACCCTTCTTTTTGCATATCCTTAAACAGTTTCAAGCCATCTAAAAACTCATCATTTTGAACACAACCAGCAATCAAAGCACTCCACGAAACCCAATTCTTTACTGGCATTTCATCGAAAAACCTTAAAGACTCCTTCAACATCTTGCTTTTGGCATACATATCCACAGTCGCACTCCCTGCAACCACATCATAAACAAACCCCATACGAACAACAAGCCCATGAACTTGAACACCTAAACCATAATCCTCCAAACCCAAACACGCCTTCAAAACAACAGCACACGTAGTCGCGTCCAATCCCACACCTTCTCTTCGTATCCGCATAAAAACCTCAACCGACTTCCAAAAACTACCATTTTGTAAGTACCCAGAAACCAACGAGTTCCACGACACCACATCTTTCTTAGGAATCAAATCAAACAACATTTGAGCCATACCCATATCTCCATTTCCAGCATACCCGAAAAGCATAGCATTCCAAGAAACCGTGTCTCGTTGAGGCATTTTATCAAACACTTTATGTGCATAGTCCATGTTTGAACATTTGATATACATTTGGATCAAACAATTAGTAACAAAAACAGTGGGTACAAACCCAGATATAATCATGTTGGCATGTGCTTGTTTTCCATGATTGAGTGTCTTTCCAAGTGAACATTGTTGGTATATATGGGAGAATGTTTTTTTAATAGAAGTGGTGGTCATGGATGGGGATTTTGTGTATTGGTTTGATATATACAAGGTTTGTTATATCTATAGGTTCTCTATACAAAAAATAATTAGTTATATGACTTTTTAATAAATAAAATACAAGAATATAAAGAAACCAATAAAATTAGTTTTATGTCGAATAAGTGACCAAAAGTGTGTCTGCGAGTTGGTCCAACCCAACCCGTGTACACAACTTGGTTGCCTATTTAACTTGTTAATCAACCCGTCGGGCGCGTTCCTAAATGTGCAGAGAATTTCTTTCGTTGACGAGAGATTTGTCTCGTGACGCAGAATATATTGACAACATTAGTCCATGTCGAGTTCTAGTTATTCATGTAATATTTCCCTGCTACGCTTATTTTAACATGTCGCGTGTTTCAACATTTGTGATTTAAATGTGACAAGTTTCGGTATCTCACTTCTTGTTACCTGCGAATCTGGTAGCTATATGATGATTAGTGTAACGAATTGTGTCAGGTTTGGGGGTATGATGTGGTCAGCAGTTTTATATCGATTTGTTTAAGCCTAATGGAACACCGGGGTTGGGAAGATCGTAGTTTATAGTGCGGGTATCATGAATCATTTTCACGAGTACCATAATCACATACATAACATCAAACTAACTAATCTTAACTCTGTAATTTGTTATAAAAAAAAAATGAATCTTTCTGGTACATGTATTGAAATACTACATGCAAAACTCCAACTGGTTCTTCTGTCTACCTTTTACATAACTTGCCGTAGGTTTGAGTCTCGGAAACCACCTCTTCACCAAACATAATACATGAAGTTACTGCAAATTCTATCCACACATCCGCAATGTCAAGGTTTTGGTTGATGTGGAGACATGTGGTGTGTGGATGGCTTTGGTTTTGATCATTAGTATACACACATGTTGCAGATTATGAGCGGTTTTGACGGTTCTTTTAGCTGGAATGATTCATAACGGATCTCTGTATCAAAATCATCAATTAGCATCTGCAGTTAGTATCCCAAACGATCATTGAGAGATGTCCGCCCATCACCTGATTGACCTGATGCACAGGGATATCACAAATTAAAATCAAGTAATATGCAACAACCATTTAATATGAGCAGGTGGGAATAAGTTTTACCTTCTGGAGGCACCCAAGACTCGTAAGTAGCTTCACTATCCAAAAAAGGTGGTTTCTCGGGTCCCAAAACCTTTTTCGCCTTTTTCTTACCTTTCTTTCCTTTACTATCTGCGGCAACACCTTCGGCGTGTATCGTCTCTTCATCATCTATTGCTTGGATCCCTCTAGTGTGTTTCAGCAGCAATGCTATAGCTTCTGCTGCACTATCAACTCCTCCAGATGCCTCAGCCGAATCAGAATTTCCATTATGAATCTTTTCTGGTTCTTCAACTTGTTTTCTCTTTCTTATATGCAAACCCGGTGCTACATCTGCGAGTCCCAAGTCCACATTCACCTGAGCACTCTCGTTTTTCACCAAAACCTCTTTCCTGTCTTTATAATCTACAAACTCATCTGATTCCGGTTCAACCAAAGGTGCTTCTTGCGGCTTCTTTGCTTCTTTTGTCTCCACAGCCCCGAGCCATTGAGGCTTAGTGACGGTATATACAGGGGCTTTAGGTTCCGTAGCAGTTGTTACTACAACCTCAGATGACTCCTCGTTCTTGCTTGGTTTTATAGCGACATCAACATTAATTTGTTTTTGGGCGTTTTTCTGCTTCTCCATGAATGGCTTTTTCACAACAGGTGGTTTGGAAATGTTTGGTTTTCCTTCACTTGCAATAGATTCCCTCTTTCTAGAAGCTTCTCCAGCAGGATCGGCTATTTTTAACAAGTATAGTACTCGTTCTAGCTCTGACTGCAGCTCGTCCAATTCCTTCTGGATTGAGTTTGCTTTGTCATGCACTGCAATAGAGAAAAATTAATAACATACCCCCATAATAACTGTTACAATATGAAGATATATATTACAAAATACAAACCTAGCTGAGAAGAGAGTCCAGACATGAATGCATCCAGTTCATCTCCAGCTTCAGCCACGTCATCTTTTTCAGGAATCGCTCTGTTCTTCTCATCATTGAGCAATTTCTTCTTTTCTTCAATTTGTCTACTGATAGCATCTTTCTTGTCTAGAAGAGAATCGGCTGTCTCAACTGACCGGCTATCTGCACCCTTCTGTTTAGATGGTTTCTTCCTTGTTCGATCATAGAAGTCATCTTCATCACTGCCGTATTGTGCAGTAAAATCAACCAATTAAATAGCTCATGGTGTAACAAGCGGTGTGGAAATAAGCTATGTATTTAGTTTTTCTTAATGAAATACCTCATATATTCATCTTCATCATCCTCGGTTGCTCCTTTCTTCTTACCATGAACCCTACCACCGCGTGCACCCAAACTTTCACGGATACTTTCATTTAGAGTTTCCTCCAAGTTTTCAAGCTCTTCTAAAACCTAATCAAATTCATTCAGAAACTCAGTCAATATGAAAAATCAACATGTAGAAATATCAGCAACATGAATAAAAGAATATTAACAATGTGAAAAACATACTTGAGCCATCCTCTGTTCATTACGAGCAATCTGAGTCTGTTGGCCTTGTGTTAAACCACCTTGGGAAATGTCCTTCGCACGAATAGCATCTATCTCTTTCTTCATGTTAGCAATCTGTAGTCCATTGATCATAGTCCAGTAAAGAATATACATATGTTAAATACAGAAGAGATGGATGAACTAAGAAAACTATGTTTGTGGTATTCTTAATCTTAAAGCTTTTCTAAATTGCTTGAAATAAAACCACAGTACCACACTCACCTTTTCAAGCCTCTTCAAAACTTTCTCACGGGTTTTCTCCTGCTTCTCAGTAAGCTGTCCTTTGAAAGTTTGCCATGTTATTTCGTCAAGGTCATCCTGACATATAGTTCCAATTAAGTTACTAAACCTCCAAGACAATACCCAGAACACAACAAAACAAATTCAAAAAAATAAGAACAAAAAAAAAATCTCATTTTCTATTTAAAAACAAAGTTCACTACAAGTAGCAAGTGATTATGCAAACCTCATTTTCTTCAAAAGCATCCTCATCCATGCCCCATGAGATACCATCTGCAAGTGCTGCTTCCCTTTTCGCTCGCCGAAGTGAAGCTTCCATGTCACGTCTCTCTTCTCGCAGTTTAACACTCCTAATACTCTTCAAGTCTTTTTCCTTATACAACAAGCAAGGATATGGATATTTAGGTAAGTAATTTTTAATATAAGTGTACTTAAAGATAATTTTAACAATCTTTTCTCAGTCATAACTGACCTAATGATGCAATAATAATGGATGCCCTAATCACATAAAAAACAATTAATACTCTATATATACGTATACTCAAGGGACTTACTGGAGGCATTAAGTCAGGCGGTCCCTGAAATATGTATAACCGAGATGAACTGTACATAAAGAAAGCCAAAGCAAGAAGTTGAATCAAAATTTGGTACAAATTAAAGATGACCAAATGACAAGGCTGAAAAACAGCAGTACAAATCACGATTTACTTAATATAATAACATATAAACACAATAACTTACTGGCCAAATCGCAGGACATCACCAACATGCAGCTCCACATACACCTTTTGCTTCACCTGAATGTTGATATTAGAAGATTAATAAAGAGATGCTATTTCACATCAACCAGCTACATTTACAACAAACAGATGTACACCTGAAGCACATATGTGCACAGTGGCGCAAACCAGTATGAACGTGAAAATGGCTACCATAAGATGGTTAATTGTATTGATGTAAAAAGTTAGAATGACAATACCTGGTTCTTATTTATGAAAGTCCCATGAGTGCTGCTCAAATCGTACAAGAAAGCATCACCCGATTTGTTGAACTGGAGAACTAGCATAAAGAGAGAATATATGTGATTTAGTTGCAATCCCAACTTCAAAAAAAATAACAAACTCATAAAAATTTCTCAGAGGGGTGTTTGGGAGTGCATATAAGTAAGTGCTTATAGCTGCATATGTTGAAAGCCAAAAGGCACTTTTAAGTGTTTGAGTGTCAACACTTGAATATGGGGTTTAGCTTATTTTGGCCAAAAAAAGCACTTACAACTAAACAAAACCAAACAACCTCTTAGTAAATGGTTGGAAAGAAAAAAACACCAAAAGGAATACGATGGACATACAACAAAACACATAAATCTACAACAAAATTATACACTCTGATGTATATAGATTCATGTCATAAACATATTTATTCCTACATAAAGCAGCACTACAGCCTAATTTTAATTTTATTTTTGAAGGTTTTACAAATCAGCAATCAAGATAACCAATGAGCAGGAAGTAGCATAAAACTATACTAATCAATTACGTGGAAAATAAAATGTAGTAGTGAAATATGCTCAATATGCAGAAATTTAAATAAGAATTAAGACGACATGTTGTTTAGGCTTCTATCAATTGGCTATGACCATAATAGACGGTAAATTCCAATACCAGTCGTTTAGACATTTACACTATCTATCTATGTTGGCATCATATCTAGAAACAGAATCAGTGGAATTCAAGTCAGTGACTTTATTAATTTGTTGTGCTTACTATAGTTTTGGTAAACAACGACTGAGCACGTATAATACCGATGCTTAACAGGGAATAAACGAAAGCAAAGAGTGAGTTACCAGCATGAAAGCGAGAAATGGTTGGATGTTCGAGAACGAAATCGCAAAGATCTACTCTCCCAAACATGTAAGCTCCCTTCTCATACCTATTATTATCATCATTACATTATATTATAGCAATCACTAGACAAATTACATAATATAAAAAGAAATAAAAAATTAGAGATATATAGAAATAGATAGATATAGATAGATATAGGACATACACATGAAATTGATCAATGATGGAACCATCTTTAAGTACTTCAAGGAAATAATTATGGCACGGTGGTTCACTCCATGACGGAATAGTGTACGGAACTGCATTGCTTGACGGTTTCTTAGCATCTTCATCGGCTGGGGCGGCAGCAGCTTGATTAGCCGGAGCGATGGGAGTATCTGACTTAACTTGCTGTTGTAGTATTGGAGGTGGAGGGGGCATAAGTGTAGTTTTTGTATTGTCTATGGGGGTTTTGATTGAGGGGGCTTCTGGTGACAGAGGTTGATCGGCGACGGCGGCGGTGGCGGCGGTGGTGGTGAGGTGGCGAGGAGGCGGTGGGGGCATGTCGGACGTCATATTTGGGTGGGTTAGGGATTCAACAGGCTGCTGAACGCAGTCGTGTCGTGATAGATTTAACCCCGAGGTTTTTTTGTGCCAGTTTTTATATTTTCGTTTAATAATAATAAAAGGTGTTTGAAAAAAATGGGTTTAAAAATGGAGAAATGCTGTCAAATCAAATAAAATTTCAAAAATAAATTTTCCAATAATCAAATTAAGTAATTTTTTTTTTTTGTTTCTCTTTCTTTGTTAGATTAGTCCACAACTTCACATCACATGTCATATATGTTTGTAACTATTTGTTTGTAATATGTTTATAAATCTAGCATTTCTCTTAAAAATGTTTGTTCGAGAGGACCTTTTTTAATATTTAGTAAACGAATGAATACGAACGAAATTTCATATTTGTAGTTGGGACATGATTTGGCGAAACTAGAATTTGGTCAAACAGTTTATGTATTAGAAATCATACACGTACGATGCACAGCTTTGATGACTTCTTAAATTTTAAAATACTTATAAATTTAAGTTAGAACATCCACATGAGGTGACGGATAATGACTTTGCTGTCAGCTGGTTTCGACTTTAAAATGTCTAAAAAAAAAAAACACACACACACACACACATATATATATATATATATATATATATATTGCGTTTGTTATTTATTGATAAATTTTTTAAGTATAGAAATAATTAAGTAGATTAATTAAATACATAAAATATAAATAATATATTTAAATATAGAAATGTTGAAAATATTTGAATTTTAAGACACTATTCATTTTATTTATGAAGTAACTAGAAATCGTACCCGCACGATGTGCGGCGGTAGATTACTTCTTAAATTTTAAAATATTTGTAAATTTAAGTTGGGACATCCTACAAGAGGTGACGACAGACGGGTTTGCCGACACCTGACTTCGACTTTGAATTGTCTAAAAAACATGTATATATATTGTGTTTGTTATTTATTGGTAAAACATTTTATTTTTATTTTTAAAACATTTAAATAATTAAGACACCTTGCATCTCATTTATAAAGTAGTATAGATATAGATAAGTAGATTAAATACATAAAGACAAATAAGATAAATAAAGAAATGTTGAAAAATTTAAATTTTAAGTCATCTTGTATCTCATTTATAAAGTAGTATAGATAAATAATAATGCATTTTGTTAATCATGATATCTTGTTATAAACACGAAACTCTTTTAGTATATAATTATTTAAAAATAAATAATTTGAACTAATATTGATTGCTGGTTTTTCATTTATGGTCTTTATAAGTAATTAAACTATCAAGATAGCCTAATAGTCAGTCATTCAGGTATCCTCGCAAAAGGTATCAAATTCAAACCTTCTTAAGTAAATATTTTAAAGATGACCAAGGAAGTAGTTCGGAGATATTACTACAGAGATATCCTAAAATACATCTAATTCTTGTGAACCAACATTGATCTTGCAAATTTGATGCCCAGATTATATAATTGCATGACCGAAACACACGAACGAATAAAAAGAACCAAGTTAAACTAAAATCTTTAAAGGAGGATCGAGTTTTATTGATATTATTTAAACCACAGAGGCACAGATGCTAAGAAAACACTCTAAAGCCTAATATTTATAGTAGAAGAGAGGTTAATTTCTTAGAGAGGAAGATCACTTATTAATTTGCTCTTATCTTAGTATCATATATCAATAAAAATATCTTAAACATTGTTAGTAATGAGTATCATATATCAAGGGTATAGATCAAATAAGAAGGGAATTAAAAAAAAAAAAGGGAAAAAAGATGTTTTTTTTTTTTTTATCTTGTTTTTTTTTTATATAATAAAAACTCTTTCCAAATAAAAATTCATTCCAAAAATAAATGATGATAAAAAAAAATTCCCCATTGGATTCGTACCGTTTGATGACATCCCCTTCGGATTAGAGGGGTAAAGTAGTGTCAAAGACCTGTCAGGGTTTTAGAATATAATTTTCCCCTCGGATTAGCAATCTGTAAGATTTGGAGTTTAAAGTTCTAGGCTAACCTTGGAACTTCTATGCCTCTACCTGTACGGTTTGATGACATTCCCCTCGGATTAGAGGGGTAAAACAGGGCCGAATGCCCGTCAGAGGTTTTGAATATAATTTTCCTCCTGGATTAACAATATATAGGGTTTAGGGTTTAAAGTTATAAGGTTAGCCGTTAGGCTAACCCTAGAACTTTTAAGCCTAACCCATACCGTTGATGACATCCCATCCAGGAAATTTTTTATTTTTTATTTTTTTGAATATGTTTTTATTTAAAAAAATCAATAAAATAATTTTAAAAAATTGAAAAAATTAAACAAGGTAAAAAACTAAAAAAACAAAAAAACTTCTCTCTTTTCTTTTCTTTATTTTCTTCTTTCTGAATCCCTATTTTATCAAGAAAAATATCTTGGACATTGTTAGTAATGACACCATTATTGGAATTTTTATTTTAAGAATTTTCGTAGTGAATAAATGTAAGAACTATAATGATGCTCTTATTATATAGGGTTTTGCTAATGACAGCTCTATGGGTTATCATTAACGTGTATAAAACTGTTATGTTTTTATCATAAAATTCAGAGGGTGAATTTTTTATATGAAAATTACAAAAAAAATTTACATATTATTGACAGCCTTAAAAACTGTTATTAGAAAAATCCTATTATATATTGATGTTATGTGAAACATGAAATGTTTTCTTATTTGTTTAATTTGTCGTCCCAACTTAGACAGACACATGTGTAATCATTTCTTTTCTTTTTCTTTTTCTTTTTTTTTTCTTTTTGTTTTTGAGGAATATATGAAATTAAAGTCAAAGCGAATTATCTGAAATGCCTAAAAATGCACGATTTTAATGCCTAAATAAGTAAATAACCCTATTAAAAGGACATGGACTCAATTGGGGATCATGAAAAAGTAGCCTGAGGCAATATACTCATACTTAAGATCGTATTTTATTTATTTATTTTTTACACGTGACCAACTACCACATAAGTAAAAAAAAAAGGTCCATATCATCAAGCCGGCCTAGACATAAGGTGAAGTGAGTGACCGGTCGAGGTCTGATTTTTTATATATTTATAAAAAATTTATATATATAATCAACTAAGCCCATTATAAATCCTAACATCTATCCAAAAGTTAAACCATATAATTTAGTCCACATAAAAAAAACTCACGTATACATCTTTTGTGGATAAAAAATAAAAAGAAAGTATATTGAGGAAGTTGTGCAATCTTCTAGTGTTCTTTCTTTTCATCTTGAAAGTTGCAAAAACTCTTTCTCTCTTGACTATTTTCCCGGATTTTCTTTGCATTGAAAAGGTTTTTTTTTTTTTAAAAATGACAGAAATGATATATATTAATAAAAACGCCCAATTTAACAAGATACTAGAGGTAACAGTAACAATAATATATAGTAATATATTAATAATAATAATAATAATAATAATATATTACTATATATTATTGTTATTAATTAATAAAACAAAGGATAAGATCGCCATTGGTATTTTGTTAATTATTATTACTTTAGTAATTGTCTCTTTTTAATACAAATTAATATATTATTATTAATTTAGCCATTGGTACTTTTTGAACTGACTTTTTAAATTTTGTACGATTTATTTTTCCACTTTTTAATGTTTTAGATTTTATTTGTTTAGCTTTATATCTTTAAATTGTTTGTTGTTATTTATGTTATTATTTGATTTTATATCTGTAATATTTTTTTTTTCTAAATTTTAAGTTTTATTTGTATATTTAAATTGTTGATGTTACTAAACAACTATTAAGAGTTGACCAACTCCACGAATTGTTGGTTAGCTATTACGATTTGTTATATGAAAGTATGACTTTGCAATGTTTTTTATTTATTTATATTTTAACAGTAACTTTTGTTATGTTTATTGATATAACATTTATCATCGGTTAGCCTAACTTACGGGCTTTTTTTATCTGGTTCGTCCTAGGTCCATAAATCCCTAGAGACGGTCCTGGTCATCGATCTAATAAACAATAAAATACCACATTGAGAAAAAAATATTTTTAAAATTAATTCAAGGTGGTATGCCTAAATGGGGGGAAAAAATAGAAGATGGTTTTTCCAATTGATAGATAATAAAAATTAGCTTGTTATTTTTGACAATTAAACAATACTCTGAATAACTTCATATCCGTATAATCTACAAAGTTTCGAGACAATTTGATGTAACAAGATCGAGTACTCAAAACATTTTATTCTCAATTTGGAATAATTAATGGACTTAGTACTTCAAAATGTAAGTAACTTTACACGTTTTGTCATAGTAGGTATCCAACTTTAATCATGTGCATTGTATG
>JAOEHQ010023177.1:0-14226 GCA_025447715.1 Asclepias incarnata
TATCCATAATTACCCTCGGTCCAATCACGTCTATGGGATTGAATTAATAGTAGGGAAAAGCCTGCGATAGCACTCACGTACAATACAGCAATATAACGATCACAGAACAGAACAATCCACTTTATAAAGTACATTATGTAAACCCATGTAACCCCCGCCCATACAAGGCCTACATAAATTTACATAACATAACAGTATAAAGTAATTAACATTTCCAAATACATTTCCAGTTCAAAAGACCATAACATATCTCCCGATCATGTCATATCAGTTTAAAAGACCAGTTCTTATCATTTTCAAGATCAGTTCAATTCACAAGTTCAAACAGTTCATAAGTCCTTAAATATTTCTCAAAACAGTTCAATTAAAACCATGACATATCTCCCGATCATGTCATATAAGCTCATTTAAGATCCGCAGATCAAAACAGTTTTCATGCTTTCCAGTCCCGAATGAAATCAGTTCAAACAGAAAAGGGACAGTGAACTCACCTGACCGACGACAGACAGAACAATAAAATGTACTTTAACAAGTACAACTACGAATAAGTCACACGAACGTCACTACGAACGGAACAATCGTCTCGAACACATGTACCTAAAACATAACACAAATGAGGTTAACACCTCACAACGATCCTCTGTTTAACAGTTAATTCCTAAAGAAATGCCATTAAAAGTTCTTGACCAAAACCGAACGTATACGACCATTAAAACTCCTTTTGAACACTTTAAATAATCACAAGGACCATTTCTGTACAAACAGAAAACTTTAAGAAAATTACACTTTTAGCCCCTCGCGGATATAATATCCGTGCGGCTATTACACACACGTTGACCAAGAACAAAAATGCGTTGACCATCTTTAATTAAAACCGCGCGTATATAATAGTCCATGGCAAACAAATCCGTGCGGATATAATAACCACGTTTTAAACAAAACCGCGCCCAACAAAACCCTGCGGATATAAAAACCTTGTTTACAAATCATTCGATTTTCTTAACAATTGAAGGATTTGGCTAAGTATTTTGATCGTATATTCAGTTATACACGTCTAATAAACCCATGCAAACATACAATTTGAACAAATTTGAGGATTAAACACGTTTTTGGTTCGGTTGAATATTAAACCCGCGCCCATGAACATAACGAAATTAAACATGATTTTGGATGAATTAAGCTATGAAATTTGACAGGAATGTTCATATACCTTATAGAAACAAAACCCAATCATGAATTGGAGTGATTTTAACTTGAAATCGAGCGCGTATTTAATTGAATTGGGAGAGTTTTTGATGACTAAAATTAATACAATTGAAATGAAATTGAGTATCAAAATGTTTTTGTTCAGATCAGACATGAAAAGCAAGTGTTTATCTTCCTGATCTAACACCTGGAATCCATTCAATTCATGCAAAATTAATTAATCAAAAATAGTTAGTGCTTCCGTTAAGTCTCATTAACTTTAGGACCAAAACTGTAACAGATTTAACGACTGAATGGCATTTCATTAGACAATAACTATTGTTAAACATACTAAATCCACTCGAGTTTACGATAACCAACACTCGAGAAAACGCATACAGAACAATTATAACGACAAAACGAGTCTCATCAGACTACGGATCACAATCTACGATCAAAAGCCGAATAAACGAACATATCAAAATATATGACTTGGGACGGTTGTCACATCAACCCTTTAAGTTTAGATATAAAATACAAGATTAAGTCACGCAAGACTTATACAAAAGATGTTGTACTAAAATTTCATTCTATTGATGATAATTTAAATACAACATAGGAGTGAAACGCTGAAGAACCAAAAGTGGACAGCTGACTCAAGAGACAAGCGGCCTAATTGCCAGGACCTGAAAAGCATAAAAATCAAGTGTCAGCTATAAAAATAGCTGGTGAGTTCACAATAGCTTTTCCAAAGTTGTTCGTTCATGTCAAAACAGTTCAGTTTACAAAGCAAGCAGTATTATAGAAATAACATATCTATAATAAAGAAGTATAAGTTAAAATCATGATGGTATTATAGATACAACATCTATAATAAGTAAACATAAGTTTAAAAGTATGAAACATTCCACATCAAATTAAATATGAGTTTGGTTCATGGAGTATTGTGCATATGAGAGCCTACAACTATTCCGTTTACCCAAGCGATTGATCAAACGATCGTTTTTGCCCTACAATCATACTCTCAATACTAAGACTAAGTTAGAAAAGTAAATATGTATCATCGAGCATATGTCTCGTGATAGAGGAACCCAGGCAGATCCTCAAATAGCGTTATCCATAATTTACCCACGGTCTATCCCAACAATTGTGGGAATCGATTAGTAGTGTAGATTTTATAATTAGGGACTTTGTGTTTTACCCAAGTACCTAACAATATCCATGTGTCATTTCAATGGCAAGAGTCAAGGTCGAGCTCCAATAATACCTACCATGTACACCTGTTTAACCCCCACCCATACATGACATCATTATCGAGATTAATAATTCAAAGTTTAGTAATAAGTTATCAATACAGTTGCATTATAAATGCTAATCAGTTGTAATAACAGTTGTATAAAACAGTCGTTAAAACAATTTAAGTACATGCTTTTTAGCCCCGAAAGTAAATCAAATAAAGTAGAAAGGGGGCAGTGAACTCACAGTGATTGCTGATACAATAAGACAAGTGAAAAAGGCACAAGAACGATAATCACGATTACGTTGTTAGCTGAATAGATGTTATCGATTCGAACCTATAATCAGACGCGTAGATAAAGATATATATAAGTTTTACGTTTAACAATAGTAACTTAGGAATGCCATGAAAGAAAGATTTAACGTGTTTGATTCTTTTTCAAGAACTACATCAATTGTAAAGTTTCATGTTTGACTTGAGAATTACATTAGTTGTGTCTTATATGGTTACGCTTATGAGAATACCAATGTCATTAATTAAACACAATATAGGTACACAAGTTGTTGATTATTCACTTTATAAGTTTGGTATTAGCACATGAAGTTCAGCATTTACAGACAACACAACTTCGGCATTGTGCAGTGTGCAGTAGTTCGGCATTTGTGAAGAGTATAGTAGTTCGGCATTGTGAAGAGTGTAGTAGTTCAACATTGTGATGAGTGTAGTAGTTCGGCATTTGTGAAGAGTATAGTAGTTCGGCATTATGAAGAGTATAGTAGTTCGGCATTAAGTTTAATACAAGTTTGGCATACAAGTTCGGTAATGGTTCTAAGTACTTCGGCATGTGCAACATTAAACCAACTTCGGCATGTTCAAGGCTAGGCCAACTTCGGCATGTTCAAGGAACATTTTCAAGAAACATTAAAGAGTTCAAATAACAAATTTTATAAAACTTCCAGTAGTATAATTGGGGTCATGAAGCTATGGAAACCGAATACTATTACATATTTTTCAGGAATTTTAGTTGTGATATTTAAGAGTTTTACCCAATAACTCGAACTTTAAATGGAATCTTAACAAATTTCCGGAATAGAAAATTGAGATTAAGACTAGTAAAGGAAATCAAAACAATATACAACATTTACTTCATTTTATCATGAATCAAATTAAGGAACATTAAAGATCCATCAATTACCTGAATTTGTTATGTTTGTAGGCTAGAATCCGATTGAAAACCTTGCCTAAAGCCGAATTTGATGATGAGTTTTGAGAGGATTGTTGTGTGTGTGTTTCTTTTGATTTTTCTAATTGCATGTAAAGTGTTTCATTTTGTTGTTCATTTAGAATAAAGGTGCAGCAGATTTTAGGGTGGTGACAAGTGTGTGTCATGCATCAACAAGTGTCTTCCACTAGTGATGTAACTTAATTTTAAAATTTCTAGTTGCCATCGTTAATTAAAGGACCATTTGTGATATTAATTTGACGACATTTGGCATTCCATTAGTTACTAAAGTTTAGTTGTAATTGTTTCAAGTTATGAAAATTCCGAATTTATGGTGATTCGACACCCGAAATACGCGTTACAATACGATAGTTGATAGAATAGTTGTTATAAATTAGGAATAAATAATTCCACAAACGATTGCAAACGAATGTGTATAGATTTAAGAACGGAATGTTACATTAGGAACTTGATATCACCTGAATTCAATGTATGTTCAGCTAGAAATCGGTTGATAATCTTGAAGAAAAGCCGAGTGTGATGATCTTTGGGTTTATGTGTGTGTTTTGGTTATAGAACATAGATTGCATGTGAAATGAAGGTTGTTGATGATAATTTAGACACTAAAATGCAGATTTTCAGTGTATTAACAAGTGGCTAACATGCAATGTTACATGTGGAATGCACTAATACAAGTTAGGTGATGTTTTGTTAAGTGTCGTTAATTGTAGGACTAAATGTGTAATGAATTTTAACGACTCGTTTTGCATTCCGCTAGTTACTAAGTTTATATGTTTAGGTTCCAAATTGTTACGTCTCGAATTTTATAAAAAAAATCGGGACTCTGGTACGCGTTTCGATACGATAGAATCTAAATAGTTGAAATAAATTAAAATATGCGAATCAATAAACGATTTTGAACAAATGCGTATAGATTTAAAGACGGAATGTTACATCCTCCCCCACTTGGGAGAATTTCGTCTTCGAAATTAATTATAAGTTACACAAAAAGTTGCGGATAGTTTTTCTTCATGTAGTCCTCACGCTCCCACGTGAATTCTGGACTATGAGTCGAGTTCCAACGAACTTTGACTATAGGTATCCGACTATGTCTTGTTTGTTTTGCCTTGCGATCCAAGATTTCGACAGGTTCACTCAAGATTTGAAGTTTGTCGTCAACACGTACATCCGCCACCGGGATGATTTCAGGTACAGTAGCTAGACATTTCTTTAAATTGGATATATGAAAAGTGTCGTGAATATTGCCGAGTTCCTGTGGCAAGTCCAGTTTATAAGCTACGGGTCCGATACGTTGCAAAATTTCAAAAGGACCAATGTAACGAGAATTGAGCTTTCCTCGTTTGCCAAAACGGATAGTGCCCTTCCATGGCGATACTTTCAAGAGAACTTTGTCGCTTACTTCAAACTCAAGAGGCTTTCTTCGTTTGTCAGCATACGACTTTTGACGGTCGTGAGCTGCTTTCAGTTTCTCTTTAATAGTTACGATTTTATCAGTTGTTTCTTGTACAACAGGAAGTTTACACCAACTATGCTCTCCAGTTTCTAGCCAACATAAAGGTGATCGGCACTTACGTCCGTATAAGGCTTCAAATGGTGCACATTGAATGCTGGTGTGGTAACTGTTGTTGAATGAGAGTTCAATCAAGGGCAAGTGGTTATCCCAACTACCTTTGAATTCTAATACACAAGCCCGAAGCATATCTTCGAGCGTTTGGATCATACTTAGATTCAGCTTGGAACCCAAAGCTCGTTGCAATTGTTTCCATACATTAGAAGTGAAACGACTATCACGACCAGAAATGATAGATAGAGGTACGCCATGTTTGGTTACGATCTCGTTGATATAGAGTTGAGCCAATTGCTCCATAGAATAGTCTTCTCGAATCGGAAGAAAGTGAGCAGACTTTGTTAATCGATCAACGACAACCCAGATTGCGTTGTGGCCCTTTCTTGTTCGTGGCAACTTCATCACAAAATCCATTGTTTTGTCGTCCCACTTCCACTCGGGAATCTCTAGCTTCTGCAGTAATCCCGATGGTCGTTGATGCTCAATTTTGACCATAGAACAGGTCAAGCATTTGCTAACGTATTCCGCGATATCTCGCTTGATACCAGGCCGCTAATAATCAGGTTTCAAGTTCTTATACATTTTGTCAGCACCAGGGTGGATGGAATACCTGGAGTTATGAACTTCACTCATGATTAGGTCTTTCAAGTTGTTCACTTTCGGTATCCATACACGGCCCTTAAAGTAACGAACTCCGGTGCTGTCTATCTCGAATCTCTGATAGATACCGCATAAGACTTCATCCTTGATGAATTCAGGAGTAAAAGCTTTGGCTTGATCTTGAAGTACACGAGACCTTAATTCTGTACGTTCAACAATTTTCATGCCCGTCAGTTTGATACGTTCTTTGCGACTTTAGGCATCAGCTACAACATTAGCCTTGCCCTGATGATACTTGATTTCACAGTCGTAGTCGCTAAGAAGTTTGATCCACCTTCGTTGTCTCATGTTAAGCATTTTCTGATTGAACACATACTGTAAGCTCTTATGGTCAGTGAACACTGTGCACTTGGTGCCGTAGAGATAGTGCCTCCAGATTTTGAGTGCAAAAATGACAGCTCCAAGTTTTAAATCATGCGTAGTGTAGTTCTTCTCATGAACTTTTAGCTGTCGAGACGCGTAGGCGATAACCTTACGTCGTTGCATAAGCACGCAACCGATGCCTAAATGTGAAGCGTCCCAATAAATGACAAAGTCTTCAGTACCGTCAGGTAAGGTTAAGATTGGAGTGTTACACAATTTATCTTTTAGGAGTTGAAAGGCTTTCTCTTGAGGTTCACCTCATTCAAATTCTCGCGACTTTTGTGTTAATTGGGTGAGTGGTAAAGCAATCTTGGAAAAGTTTTCGATAAAACGACGATAATAACCAGCTAATCCAAGAAAACTAGGAACTTCTGTTGGCGTTTTCGGAGCTTCCCACTTTTTGATAGCCTCGATCTTAGCCGGATCGACATGAATTCCATCTCCATTGACTACATGTCCCAAAAATTGGACTTCTCGAAGCCAAAACTCACACTTGGAAAACTTCGCATACAAGTGTTCATTTTGTAAGAGTTGTAAGATAGTGCGAAGATGTTGTTCCTGTTTGGTTTTATTTCGAGAATAGATCAGGATATCATCAATGAAAATGATTACAAATTTGTCAAGATAAGGGTGACACACCCGATTCATGAGATCCATGAAAATATCAGGTGCATTGGTGAGACCGAACGCCATGATAAGAAACTCGTAATGGCCGTAACGAGTGCGAAAAGCAGTTTTATGAATATCATCATCGTGAATACGAATCTGATGGTAGTCGGATCGTAAATCAATCTTAGAGAAAGTAGAAACACCCTGAAGTTGGTCGAATGGATCATCGATGCGCGGTAATGGATAACGGTTCTTTACAGTGAGTTTATTCAACTCTCTGTAGTCGATGCACATACGCATTGAACCGTCTTTCTTCTTGACAAAGAGGATAGGTGCTCCCCATGGCGATGAGCTCGGGCGAATAAAACCCTTGCTCAGAAGTTCTTGTAGTTGACCTGAAAGTTCCTGCATCTCAGATGGTGCTAAACGATAGGGAGACTTTACTACAGGAGCAACACCAGGAACTAGATCAATTCGAAATTCGACCTGTCTGGCTGGAGGAAGACCAGGTAAGTGATCAGGGGAAAACTTCTGGAAAATCACAGACGACTGGTACCTCCTTGAGGCTTTTCTTCTTGGCAGAGTTGTCGACGACGTTCGCAAGAAACACGCGACAGTCGTTGTTGTTCAAGTATTTGCTAAACTTCATAGCCGATACAACTCGAAGTTCATTGTTGCTTCGATCCCCACGAACAAAAAAAGTTTCACCACTAGGAAGTGGTATACGCACAACTTTTTGATAACAGGCAATATTAGCGTGATTGCGGGAAAGCCAATCCATACCCACTATGACATCAAAGCTGCTAAGGTCTACCGGAAAGCAAGTAACACATCCCACATTTCAAATTGTTGACCATTAGCATACTCAACAGAGTACAATTCGTCTAATTGACTAGTTGCACACTTGAGTAAGGGACGGAATTCTAAGGACACAAAACTACGTTCCGCACCAGAATCAAAAAGTATAAAAGCATAATGATCTTCTAGAAGAAAAGTACCTATCACTACGGGGATTTTGTTGTGCCTCTTAGGCATTAAGAGCGAATACACGGCCTCTGGCTTGGCTGGCTGGGTTCTGTTGTGGTTGTTGTTGTTGTTGTGGGTTACAAGGAGGTTTCTATTGGTTTCTTTGGTTTTGTTGGGCCGGTTGCTGCTGTTGGAAATTACGGTTGCCCTGTGGGTTTCTGTTTTGTTGGTTCTTATTGAGTCTGGGGCACTGATTACGAAAATGATCCAAAGCCCTGCATTCGTAACAGCTCCTTACTGGATTGGTTAACTCGATCTTGCAGTATTTTGCAATATGACCCGGCTTTTGACATTTTTCACAAACTGGACAGTTTCCACTGTGATGAAGATTACATTTGTGGCACTTGGGACTATTTCCCACATATCCCAACGATTGAAACTGAGGTAGAACAGCAGCATAGGCCTTTACTGTCTTGCCCTTTTTGTTTTGACTCTTGGTATTTTGAGAACTAGATGTTCCCTCAGCTTTTCTTTTACCAGAGTCAGTTGTTATCTTTGATGATGGTGGGTTTGACCTTGCCAAATCTTTTTTCAGTCTTTTAGCCAAAATGGCAGCTGCTTGCATGGTAGTGGGGTTAGAAGTCATGACATCACTTCTAATTTCTGGGGTCAATCCATAGATGAATCGATCAACCCTCTTGCTTTCCGGGGTCACTAGATGTGGAACTAGCCTCGACAATTCATTGAATCTTGTAATATACTTCTCGATCTCTAAATCTTTCATCTGTAAGTTCCAAAATTCTTGCTCTAATTCTATCATAGCATCTTTTGAGCAAAATTCTTCTCTCATCATATCCTTGAGTTCTTCCCACGTGAGTCGACAGGCAGCAGCTCTGCCCCGAATTGTAACTACTTTGTTCAACCACATACGAGCTGTCAGCTGAAATTGACTCGATGCAAATTCAACTTGTTTCTCAGCTTCACATTCGCTATGATAAAGCACAACTTCCATCGCTTCAAACCATGACAGGAGTCCAACAGCTCCTTCATCGCCTATAAATTTCGGCGGATTACAGGATGTGAAAGTTTTGAACGTACAACGTTTTCGGGGAGGAATAGGAGCTTCAGGTGGTGCCCCACCTTGTTCTCTATTGCTGCCCTGACCTTGTTGACCACGTTGGTCACCTTGATCGCCTTGGTCGTCTTGATTTTCCTGCTCACCGTCACCTTGATCACCCAAAATTGCTTAGACGATCTGAGTGACCATATTAGGCATCACGTCGTTAAGTGATTTAGCAAACAGCTCAGCTGCTTGCTCCATCGTTATGAAACCTTCTGGATGAGCACGAGTATTTCTTCGTGGAGGCATGTTCCTCTATCACATAAGTAAAACATGGATCGAATTAAGCGCGCAGTTCAACGTTTAGAGCGAAGTTGCAAATACAATAAAGTAAATGCAGATCAGACAGTCAAGACATACAAGTTTTATTGTAGAATAATCATGCATTCATTCAAATGACGAGGGTTACAAAGGGTCATGGTAAAATGATTCGATACTAGATTTGAAGTTTTCCTACTAGAGATTTCCAAATACGATATTACACGAGATCAAACGATAAGTACTAAGAGATACAAGTACAAAAGTCTACTTCATTTGGTAATACAACAGGTTAGCGAGCACTACAGACATCAGGATCACAAGAAACCACATGATCTTCATATCATGTTGGATTTTCTCTCGTGCTTTCTTCTCTTTGGACACTTGGAACCAAAGTGCATCCACTTGGTCGACGGTCCATAAGATAGTCTTGTGCTGATTTTCTATCGCCTCCTTATGCTGAAGTAATCCCTCATCCAGATCTTGGACAAATCGAGCTTCACTCGCATTCATTCCAATGTTGCCTTCAGCTGGCATCCCAATCACCATGTTTAATGAACCTTCACCGTTCATCACTCTCCTTGCGTACTCCATGCTACGCAAGTAATGCTGCTGAATATCTTCATCAGATTCAGTAGTCGGTGGTAAATATGGATCGATAGAAGGACCATGTTCGTCTTGTTCCAACATATGTCGTTGGTAAGCTGACCAATAGGTGACGATGGAATTTGGGATTGTTCAGATGTAACACCCCGCTAAAGCGGAAACACAGGATGCACAGCAATATAGTACATAGCACAAGACATAGATCATAACACAACCAATATAGAATCAGAACCATGATTTCAATGTATTAAGGGCTGTGCCCAAGTACAAAAGACTTAAAGTACATAAGACATACTTAGATCATAGTAACACAGACACATACCATACTTAAGTAGTACATAAATACATCGTAAAAGTACAAAAATGCTCAACATCTGATAGCTAAAGATGAAGTCAGCAAAAGATGATCCGCCTGATAGGATCCGCACAAATTGTACATAAAGCACGAACCGAGACATGACTGTCTATTGAGCTAGACCTGAAAAGCATGAGAGTTCAAAATGTCAACTAAAAAAGTAGTTGGTGAGATCACATTTGTACAACCAAGTCTGAAGTCTTTAAAGATCTGTTATAAGTACATAATATAATAAAAATGATAGTACCTGATGTCAAAAGATCTTAAACACCTATGAACAAAAGCCCAACTATAAACCGGTTAAGAACTTGTACTACTTCCTACTCTATCGCTAGTAGGGATGATTAAGTAATTATGTTCTCGCAACGAACAGGTACGAGATTGGTAGTCTACCCTAACAGCGCTATCCATAAGTACCTACGGTCCAATCACTGGAACTGGTGTGATTGAATTAATAATAGTGGTCAAGCTGCGATAGCACTCAGGCACAAGTACAATAAACAGTTCAAATATAGCACGTCAAATAAGTACAAGTCAAGTCATAAATAGAACTCTAATAAAATAGTCTGTTCAGTCCAGTTCTTAAGCACGTCTGAAAAAAGTTCTTTTGCACGTCAAAATAGTCTTCAAGTCTGTTTACTATTTATATAAAAATAGTTTTTCATGCTTTCCAACCCGCACTAAAACTGATAAAAACAGAATAGGGGCAGTGAACTCACCTGACAATAGAACAAAGATCAAGTTAAAGTACAAGTATTAGAACAAATACTTAGAACGAACGGATAAGTCACAGATCACGAGTCTTGAACACTTGAACCTAGAACATAAGTACAAATGAGATTAATATCTCGCGAACGTCTAAATGTCTAAATGTTTAACAATTACTACCTTAGGAAATGCCATTCAAAGATCTTGACCAAAAACAAGCACATTTGATCATTTAAGTCCTTTTTGAACACATTAAATAAATACAGGGACCTTTCTTGTCAAAACAGTGAACATTTAGAAAATTTACAGTTTTAGTCCCTCTACGCATTTAGTCCAAAACGCACTGACTGCGTGTTTAGCAAAAATGCGTTTGACCGCGTTTTTGAACAAAACTTATTGACAACGTTTCTGAACAAACTCTCATTGATCGTGTTTCTGAACAAAGACTCATTGACCGCGTTTCTAAACAAAAACTCATTGACCGCGTTTCTGAACAAAGTCTTGTGGTTCGCGTTTTTGAACGGAAATCTGTTGACCGCGTTTTTGACTAAAAAAAAAACACGCTTTTGCAGAAAAATACGGGTTCAAAAACGCGTTCAATAACATGAACTTTAAACATCGATTTTTGCAAGTTTTTGGATCGGAAATGGTACAGAAATGTTGTAATACCTTGATAGAACAAAACCTAAGCGCAAATTTGATTGATTTTGAGCTAAAACGATCGCGTTTTTGATTTTGTGAGTAGAGAGAATTTACTTGCAATAATTTGGAACAAATGAATCAAAATCAAGTGTAAAAACATTTTTGTTCAGCTGTTTGCATGCCATAACAAGTGTTATTACCAGGTTTAAACACTTGGATTCCATTAAAAACATGCAAATAAACAATTAATTAGTCTAGATAGTGGACCGTTAGTTTCGTCAATGCTCCGTTACTTTTAGGACTGATTTCGTAATAGATTTAACAATCAAATGGCATTTCGATAGTTACTATAAGTCTATTTGTTAAACATTATAAGATCCCACTCGAGTTTAAAATGAACCAAACACTCGAGAACACGCGCTTTGAACATAAAATAAGTATAGAACAAGTCTCGATAAAACATCGTATAAGATTCAGGAACAATTAATGAACGATCAAACAAAAGATTAGTACAAGACTCGAGACGGTTGTCACATTCTCCCCCACTTGAGAGAATTTCGTCCTCAAAATTAAGATAAACTTCACTCGAAGAGTTGCGGATACTTCTCTTTCATGAAATCTTCACGTTCCCAAGTGTACTCATGACCATGTTTAGCACTCCAACGAACCTTGACTAATGGTACTCGACTTTGGTGCAGTTTCTTAGTACTTCTGTCCAAGATCTCAATAAGTTCGTCTATGATATTTAGACTATCATCCATTTTCACGTCTTTAATGGGAACAACTTTTGCTGGCACATCAGCTAGACACTTCTTCAACATTGACACATGGAAGGTATTATGAGCATGGCCTAGTTCTATAGGTAGTTCCAGTTTGTACGTGACTGGACCCACACGTTGAACGATTTCGAACGGCCCGATGTACCTAGGACTCAATTTGCCTCTTTTTCCAAAACGGATGATACCCTTCCACGGTGACACTTTTAAAAGGACTTTATCACCTGCCCTGAACTCAAGGGGTTTACGACGTTTATCCGCATAGGACTTTTGTCTGTCGCGGGCTGCCTTGAGTCGTTCTTTGATCACTGAAATTTTATCTATCGTCTCTTGCACAATGGGTAGCTGAATCCAGCTTCTTTCACCCGGTTCTAGTCAAAACACAGGTGATCTGCACTTACGTCCATACAGAGCTTCGAAAGGTGCACATTGTATGCTCGTGTGATAGCTGTTGTTGTATGAGAACTCTATCAAAGGCAAGTGAACATCCCAACTGCCCATGAAATCTAACACACATGCACGGAGCATATCTTCTAGAGTCTGAATTGTATGTTCACTCTGTTCGTCTGTTTGAGGGTGGTACGCAGTACTTAAGTTCAAATGAGTACCTAGCGCTTTGTGTAACTGATCCCATAAGTCTGACGTGAAACGAGGATCTCTATCAGAAATGATATAGATATAGGTACACCATGTCTTGTAACAATTTTGTCAATGTACAATTTAGCAAGCTGTTCCATGCTATAGTCTTCTCGTACTGGGTGAAAATGAGCTGATTTTGTCAGTCTTTCGAAAATTACCCAGATGGCGTCATGTCCTTTCTTAGTTCTTGGCAGCTTTGTGATGAAATCCATAGTTATGTTCTCCCATTTCCATTCAGGAATCTCGGGTTGACCCAAAAGAGACGGTCTTTAGTATTCGATCTTGACCATAGAACAAATTAAGCACTTGCTCACATAGTCAGCGATATCTCGCTTCATGCTCGGCCACCAGTAATCTGCTTTCCAATTTCTGTACATCTTGTCAGCACCTGGATGAATAGAGTACTTAGAACGATGAGCTTCATTCATAATTAGATCTCGCAAGCCGTTTCTTTTAGGAATCCAAACACAACCTTTGAAGTATTTCACTCCGTTGTTATCGGTCTCAAAACGATGTTGAATATTGCTTAACTCTTCGTCACGAAGATCTTCAGCATTTAAAGCCTTGGTCTGATCAATTAGCACTCGAGTCCTCAAATTAGTACGTTCGACTGTCTTTAGGCCTGAGAGCTTCACTCTCTCTTTTCGACTAAGTGTGTCAGCCACTACATTTGCCTTTCCGGGGTGATATTTGATCTCGCAATCATAATCACTTAAAAGCTCTACCCAGCGTATCTGTCTCATATTCAGCATTTGCTGATCAAACACGTGTTGTAAGCTCTTGTGGTCAGTGTAAATCGTGCACTTGGTACCATACAAATAATGTCTCCAGATCTTCAAAGCAAAAATAACAGCTCCCAGCTCAAGATCGTGTGTCGTATAGTTCTGTTCGTGTACTTTTAATTATCTAGAGGCGTAAGCGATGACCTTACCTCGTTGCATGAGCACACAACCGAGGCCTTCATGTGAAACGTCGCAATATACTACAAAGTCTTCAGTTCCATCCTGCAGTGATAAAACTGGGGCACTACACAACTTGTCTTTCAGAACTTGGAACGCCTTCTCTTGAGAATCTCCCCAAACGAATTCTCTTGTCTTTTGAGTCAACTGGGTCAATGGGAGGGCAATTTTCGAAAAATTCTCAATGAATCTCCGGTAGTACCCGGCCAAACCTAGGAAGCTACGCACTTCCGTAGGCGTTCTCGGCGCTTCCCACTTCTTGATCGCCTCAATCTTTGTCGGATCGACTTGAATACCTTTAGAATTAATGACGTGACCGAGAAATTGAACTTG
>JAOEHQ010023198.1:0-14222 GCA_025447715.1 Asclepias incarnata
TCTTCCAATCTTTAATATTTTCTAGTATTTTAATTCATTTTCTTAATTTCTAGATTAATTGAAATAAAAATATATAAAATCCATAAAAAACTAAAAAAAAAAAGAAATATTTCTCATAAATAACACTATTTTATACTATTACAATTTATTAAAAAGTTGGTATTACTTAAATACCTTAAGATATTATTGTAAATGTGATTAGATTATCAATTTATGCTTGTTTTTACGCGTGAACGTGAATTATATTTTTTTGAATTATATATTTTTTTAACTTATGACTCTTACGTGTTGAGCCACGATTCGATTCACAAAGTCAAAAATACCGAAAATGAGTCACATCACGAGTCACGAATTGACAACTATGAATAAATCTAAGTTGGGTCATCTTCTTCCTTTGTCTGTGCACTATTACAACTGCCGACCGAATTTTATTTTATTTTTTTAATTTAGCTTCTTCAAGTTTCAACTTATTGATTTGCAGGTACACATATACAAAACACACACACACACACACAAAACCCACTCCCCCACAAAACAATTTTAATAATAATAATAAAAAAAAGAAATGCAGTTTCAGATCCCAACAACAAACGACCTATCATGAGTCACACCTAATGGCGTGCATTCGTGATGATGCTGATGTGGAGCTTATAACGAGTCACTCGTTATGGCGTTAGGAGCCCTCTTATATGTTTTATTATTGGGAGATGATATATCTATCACTATTTTTGATTTATTTACTATAATATATAAATTTTACAACTGATTGTATAAGAGAATAATACAATAGTGTGATATGTATATCAAAAATAATGATGATACGTATGTTATCCCCCATTATTATTTAGATCACTTTTAGTTTTTTTTTTTTATATTTATAATTTGGATTCCAACTTTATGGTAGTCACAAATCTTAATAAATACTTACGATCTAAGCAATATGCAATTTTGTGATACAAAGTTACAAACACAAATTTTTTTTTTTTTAACGACAATTTTGTTAAACCATTTTTACTTCTACCAGTTAAATACCCCAATTCTCCTAAATTCACTTTAAACCATGGTCTTCTACTCTTCTTCATAAGAATTAAGAAGCAAGAATCCTTACCATCTAACTAAAGTTGGATTGGAAACGCAATATAATGTTAATCATATAATCTTGAATATAATATGACAAAATCAGATATTATACAACTCAAGTGAGAAAATAAATCAAATCTATCAACATTAAAACAATAATACATAATTATTTATCTTAAAATGCATTTTTCATTAACTAGATGTTAGCAACTCCTAAATTTTTTTATTCTTATTTTTTAATTTGTTGAATTCCAATATCAAGTATCGAATATATGCTATCTGAGACATTATAACTACAATACAAAAATAAATAAAAGGAAAGAAGAATTCACATTCACTTATTTAATTGTGTCAGTCCTACAATGTAATACATAGAAAATTAGAAAGTTATGCCAAATATTTATACGATATGTTCTTCAAAATGATTTGATAAAGAAGTTATAAGAGGGTTGGCATCCCACCTTTCACTAATTTTTCTACTATTTACTTTCAACCAATCCCTTTATGTCACCTCATCTACCCCTCACTCATACCATATTTCACTATTTTGTTGGCAACCCATCTCTCACTCACCACTCACTCATATCACTTATACCTTATGCTTAAAAACTTGTACAATCACTCAAACACAAACACACCACACGTGATAGAAATGAGTGGTCTGACCACTCAAACACACCACTCACCCACCACTTGTCGCATGAATATTTGATGGCGGCGGTGTTCCTTTGTGGCACCACACATACCACTCACCTTTAATCCATGCATTGTCAACCCTCTAAAGTAAATACAAAAATATTATTACTCATTTTAACCATTTGATGGAAACCGAATATATCTCATCTCATCTCATATATAATATAATAATAATAATAATAATAATAATAATAATAATAATAATAATTTAGGATTTATCATGAGAATTAGGTAGGAAGGAAGAATTCTCTTTGGAATCTTAGTCAACGAAAAGTCAACGTGATCGTGATCAAAATATAGTGAGAAATTCTTTGTAAATTACTCTACACATTTTCCAACTTGGTGTAGTATTTGTAAGTTGTATCATTGTTCATTGAAGATGAACACAAAAAAATTGTACAGAGATTTTTTTTTATTCTTTTAGCAGCAATGTGTTGCATTAAGTAGTAGAAAAAATGGCAAAGTAATAGCTCTAGTGCGTTATAGTCTCTTTTAGACCGTCTATTATTTTAAGTAAACATCGAGGAAGGAATTAGATCCAACTCGAAGATGTCCTTTTTTTTTTCTTTTTCTATTTGAATGAGGCTATGGATTGAAAACAGATTATTAACGATGGATATTAGAGAGTGGTGTCTGAAATAATATGGCTAAACAATGACGATTGATTTAATAACAACAATGTTATTAATTGTTAGATCATGCTACAAAAAAAATGTCAAATCCATATGTTATGGAAGACAACTGTTTGTCAATTTCAAGCATGATCTTCGAACATCATTGGTCAATTCTAGTGCATTGACATTTCCATCTTGATACACTTTCTCCATGGCTAATGGATTCAAATAATTGGTATATACATACACATTCCCATCTTGATACACTTTCTTCATGACTAATTAATTCAAATAATTTGGTGACGTTCTTTTATGTTCTTCTTGAGTTTTCTTTGGAATGAGAAAGAAGGATATACAAACTCCTGATTATTGGTTAAGTATTTGCATTTGGCACCACTAGTCACTCTAGTTTGATCTTTGGTTCTTATAAACATATTTATAACTAATTTAAGTTAATAATACAACTAATAAATTTGTATTATTAGTTGGCACGAATTTTTTTTACCTCTTTTGCAGTTCTAGCAGCTAATGCTCCGGAAAGGGTCTAGAATATACATGTAGTATTGATAAATTCTTGATTTGTTTTTTGTACAGTTTAATTGGTTTCTAGTGCCTTGCTACCTGTCATTTTGATATAATTTTGCCGTTAAAAAAAATGTATTTATCACATAGTTAATAATCATTTAGACTATATAATAACTATATGAATAATACCTTACAAAAATTGAAGCGTTACATCAGTCTTTCTCATAACTTATTGATGTATTCCCGACTTCAAGTTCCACAATTAAACTAAACTCATTACGTTCAAATAACACGTACCTAAACAAGTCATGTAAATAAACCAATCCGAACACTCTTTTTTAGGCTATAATGAAATTCGATTTAAAATCTCTTTATTCAATTAAAGAAAACTTTAAGTCAACCATTTTAACTTAAAAGGTGTTAGCTTCATCATGGTAATGGACTTTATATAAGAAATTCTGCTAAACCATCTATTTTTTATTTTCAACATCTATTTATATAAGAAATTCACCTTTCAAAAAAAAAATCTATTTCTTATTTTCAACATCACTGTTGACTTTTTAATCACAAAAATTTGCTATTTAATACTTTATTACAATTACAATAACTTAAAGTAATCCAACAAATAAAATGAATTTATATAAAAAGGGAAATCATTAAATTAAACAAGAGTCAGTAGGGTGTTTATTTAAAAAAAGCCACCACTTGCTTCAACCCACAGTATATTTTTTTTTTTAACCCTTGTGAAGTTCCTAATAACTACACAAACACCAAAAAGGCAAAAACAGAAATAGTCAATTAAACACACACAAAATACACACACAAAATACACATCAATCATATAGGTATGTTTTTGGATTAATAACGAACAACAAGTGAAGTAAATGAGCATTTGATTTTGTGGGTGTGTTTGCTTTTATTTACTCTCATCTGCTTCTCCTATTCACTCAAACTCAAACTTCATAAAGATTGGGCCTTTTTTCAAGATTTCTGAATTATAAAATCTGGGTTTTTCCCCTTTAATCCTTCTTCATCTTTCCCATCATTCTTTTTAGATCTAGTGTGTTCTTTTTTTTGGAATTTTCTAGAATCTTGAGTAAAGCAAGGGGCTTTTTTCTGGGCTTTATAAATTTGTGTCGGGTTTTTTTGGATTTGTTATTTTCTTGAATTTTTTTTACTGTAGACAGCTGCATTGACTGTAGTTCTTTGATCTGTTTACTTAAATTTTTCTGGGTTTTATTTGTATTATTTAATCAAAAGTTATTGAATGTTGGAAAGTTGATTCCTTTTTTGTTTTTTGTAAAAAATAAATAGGAATTTAGGGTTTGGCTTTATGTATAAATAAGCCAAATTTTTATATTTTTTTTTATTTTTTATGAACATAACATAAAAAAAAAAGAGGCTGATTTGATGCATCTTTCATTATGGAAACCAATTTCTCATTGTGCATCTTTAATTTTGGACAAAAAAAGCAAAAAGAAAAATGGGCCTGAAAATCCATATGCATCATCACAACAAGATGATGATAATAACAAGAAAAACAACACATCTGTGCTTAGGAAATTACAAGAACATAAACTTAGGGAAGCACTTGAAGAAGCTTCTGAAGATGGGTCACTTGTTAAGTCACAAGATATTGATTCTGAATCTGCAGTCAATATACAAGATGATGGACTGGGAAGATCTCGATCTCTGGCACGACTCGAAACTCAAAAGGAGTTCCTCAGGGCAACTGCTTTGGCTGCAGACCGAACTTATGAGACCGAAGAATCGATACCTGACCTTCATCAGTCATTTTCGAAGTTTTTGACTATGTATCCGAAATATCAGTCTTCAGAAAAGATTGATCATTTGAGGTCAGACGATTATTCGTATTTATCTGATCCTGTTCCTAAAGTATGTCTTGATTATTGTGGATTCGGGTTGTTTTCGTTTTTGCAAACTGTTCATTATTGGGAATCATCTACATTTAGTTTATCTGAAATAACTGCAAATTTAAGTAATCATGCTCTTTATGGTGGTGCTGAGAAAGGAACTGTGGAACATGATATAAAGACTAGGATTATGGATTACTTGAACATACCTGAAAACGAATACGGGCTTGTTTTTACTGTTAGTAGAGGTTCTGCTTTTAAGCTTCTAGCTGAATCGTACCCTTTTCACACGAATAAGAAGTTATTAACGATGTTTGATCATGAGAGCCAGTCAGTTAATTGGATGTCTCAGAGTGCTAAAGAGAAAGGTGCAAAAGTTCAGAGTGCGTGGTTTAAGTGGCCGACGCTTAAACTTTGTTCAACTGATTTACGAAAGCAGATTTCAAACAAAAAGAAGAGGAAAAAAGATGCAGCTACCGGGCTTTTTGTGTTTCCTGTTCAGTCTAGAGTTACAGGTGCTAAGTATTCATATCAGTGGATGGCATTGGCACAGCAAAACAATTGGCATGTGTTACTTGACGCAGGGGCGTTGGGTCCTAAAGACATGGACTCACTTGGGTTATCTCTTTTCCGGCCTGATTTTATCATCACATCTTTTTACCGAGTGTTTGGGTTTGATCCGACTGGATTTGGGTGCCTGCTCATCAAGAAATCGGTGATAAGATGTCTTCAGACTCAGTCGGGTCATGCTGGATCAGGTATAGTAAAGATCAGCCCGGTATTTCCTTTATACCTGAGTGATTCTGTCGATGGAATCCCTGGATTAACAGGGATTGAGGACGATGAATTTGCTGGAAACGGTGAGGTAACATCTGAAACTCGTCCTGGCCCGCAGTTACCTGCATTTTCTGGTGCGTATACTTCTGCTCAAGTGAGAGAAGTATTCGATAACGATATGGAGCATGATGACATTTATGATAGAGATGGGGCAAGCACAGTTTTTGAAGAAAGTGAGAGCTTTTCCGTTGGTGAGGTGATGAAGAGTCCCGTGTTTAGTGAAGACGAGTCATCTGATAACTCGTTGTGGATTGATTTAGGACAGAGCCCAATAGGTTCTGATAATGGTGGTGGTCCTGTGAACAATAAGCATCGGGATTCAGCATCTCCTCTGCCACCATTTTGGTTCACGGGACGGAACAAAAACAAGCAGCTATCATCTCCTAAACCAACCTCAAAGATAGCTAATAGTCCCTTGTACGACCATGAAGCTCGAATGTTGTCATTTGATGCAGCTGTTATGTCGGTATCTCAAGAATTGGACCGAATCAAGGAGGATCCACAAGAAGATCACTTTATGGAGGCAACAAACAATACTCCAAATCATCACCATTTTCACGAGATCGAAGAAGAAACTGAAACAAGCAAATGGGAGAACGGGTCGAGCTCGAAAATCACTTTGCAGGCAAAAGAGAGTGCCATAAGACGGGAAACTGAGGGTGAATTCCGGTTGTTGGGAAGAAGAGAAGGGAATCGGTTTTCAAGCAGTAAACTTTTTGGTGTCGAGGAGAACGAGATACAGCCTGAAAGCAAAGGAAGAAGAGTATCGTTTACTACAGAAGATCCAAGTAAAAATGGAGATTTTTTAGCAGCAAATGCTGAGGATGATGATTATATTAGTGATGCTGATTATGGTGAAGGGCAAGAATCAAGCAGAAGGGAACCTGAGATCTCATGTAAGCATCTTGATCATGTAAACATGTTGGGTCTCAATAAGACAACTCTTCGATTACGGTTTTTGGTCAATTGGCTTGTGACATCACTGCTTCAGTTACGGATTCCAGCTTCAAACGGGCAAGATAGTGCATCACTAGTCCACATATACGGACCGAAAATCAAATATGAAAGGGGTGCATCAGTGGCATTCAATGTTAGAGACAGAAAGAAAGGTTTAATCAACCCTGAAGTGGTTCAAAAGTTGGCTGAAATAAACGGGATTTCTCTTGGTGTCGGTATACTTGGCCATATACGTATCTTGGATAGCTCAAAACCGCACCGGGGGACTCCAAGTCATGAAGATACAACACTTTGCAAGCCAATGGAGAATGGAGGGCATAATGGGAAAAGCGGGTTCATTAGAGTCGAAGTGGTGACTGCTTCTTTGGGTTTTTTGACTAACTTTAGTGATGTCTATAATCTATGGGCTTTTGTTGCAAAGTTCTTGAATCCGGAGTTCAATAAAGAAGACGGGCTTTCGACTGTTGTGGAAGATGAGGAATAGTATACAAGTTGCTTTGTGTTTTGAGGTTTTAAGTGATTGTTCAGGTGCAGCAGTGAATTGGTTAAAAAAGGTGCTATCTTTTTCTTCTGGGCCTGAATCTTTTGGTCTCCTGATGTTATTCTTGGAAACAGGCAGATGTATTTGTTCATTCTTATGTTTCTATTTGCGTTGTGGTTTTGATTCGTTATTTCCTGATCTTGTGGGGGTTATCGTAGAGTTTTCAGATTTAGAATAGTTTTTATATCTCAGTAATCCTAATGATATATAGCTTCAAAATTTGAAATCGAATGAACAAATCACTTCTGCTTCATATGCATCATGTTTCTTCTGCATTTTTGGAATGTCTATTTGCTCTACAAAGTTGCATGCTTATCCAAGAAATTATTTGCAGGTATCATCTTTTTCATTTTAATTGTTACAACTTAGTTTGTCTTCCCCGTTTATTATCGTGAATTCAAAGATAAGTATCGGATATAGAAAAAACATTAATTCCAAATCCAACGCAATTCGGATACATCGGTTTGTGTTTTCTGTAACCAGAAATTGTTCGGAGCTTCTTGTTATATCCAGCTAGGGTTCTAAAACAAGCATTTATGTAGTGTGATATTTGAATGCACATGGATTTGAAAAGCATTTTGATGTGGAAATTGTACCATTAGCTTTAATAACCATGGTAGGCCATACCCAGCAAGCCTTGTTTGCCATTTTATGTAGTGCTACATGCCTTTGATCATTGAAGTACCACTCCAAGAATTAAAGAAAAGCTATTATATTGTATAACCACCATGGGAACAAGATTATTATTATTATTTGAATATTCAAAATTAAACAATATATTTTTTGTTAATATTATACATTATTGTTGTATAATTCTACATTTATTTTAGCTGCCAGTTTTCATTTGCTTCTTAAAGTAATTTGTTATTCAATGATCATCTTAGATGATGAATATAATGTTGACTCATGGTGACATTCATTCAATCATTCCTTTGAAATCATCAATTGATCTATAATTGGTATCAAGAACAAATAATTTTTAAAAACAAAACCACCACAAAGGAGTCAGACATTTTGCTGTTCTGAAAATAGGTTTTAGGTTCGAACCTCACTAGGTAAACATTTTTGGGTAGCCTGGAATGTTCTGAAAAAAAGTTTTGGGTTAGAACCTCACTAGGTAAACATTTTTGGGTTGCCTGGAAAATGGTTCAAAAATTGTCAGAAGGATACCCCGTCTACATAGTGTACATCTGATCGAAAATCTCATCTTCTACAACAAACCGCAAGAAAAATCCATAATTTTTTTTTATAAAAAAACGATTAAATAAGACTGGTTGGTGATGAAAGGCCTTCTCAAATCTTTTAAATATATTTGGTAATGATGGATTGCCACTTGAGTAGTGAATTTAATCAAGATACCTACCCCAACATAGCACATATTTGCAGCTTTGGAGGTGAAAAGATTGGCATAAAGTGAGAATATAAACTAATGAAGAAATGTTTGACAAACTTTTTATGGTTTGAGTACATTGTCTTCAAAAGGTGTCCACTTTACATAGTGACAAAGTTCAGTTGACCAACTCATCATAAAGCTTCCCAAAAGTCTTGCTTTTTTGGTAAGCCAACTATGAGATCAGAAGACTATAATGAGTACACAGAATTGTATCTATTTGATGTCAATCAAAGATTGGCGTCATCTTCGCCTTCAAACAAACTTAACAATTAACCTAACCATCAAAATCGATATGAACTGTTAAATGTGTCTAGGAATCCATAATCTTCAAGAGAAAAGCAGCCTCCAAAGCAGACTCTTTGCACTGTAAATATCTGTTCTCTTCCACTATATCCGCTGTTAAATTAAGAAGGATGGGGTGGTTTGGATCATAAATGGTGCGTTCACGTACACGTGCAACCCATTTTGCAGCTTCCCATACTCCAAACCTGAACACGAAAAGAAAACATTTATATTACTAAATATATTTAACCTCTGTTTTAGTTAAACCATGATTTCATAATAAAAGAACAAAGATCAACCAAAACATTGGAATAAACCTTGTATTAAAAGACGAGCTGACCAAAACTGCTGGATAAAGAACACCCTTTCGAATGTTCTCATAGGGAGAAAACTTTCTTATGGCTTCAAAGTCCTCGATGTCACCAGGGTACCCAAATTCTTCGTAGTCAACAGGAGTAAGGGGTAAAATGGGGTACACAAGAGTGTTACGCGGGTCCAAAAAGGGAACCTAATTTCAAAATATAAAAAAGAAGCAATTTAAACCTTAAGTGCTTATTTGCTACAATATGTCTCATGAAACATCAAAATTTAAATACCAAATTTATAAAGTACCTTTAGAACTACAGCACGAAATAAATCTGGACAGCAATTAATAGCGGAAGCAACCAAGAGACCACCAGCGCTATATCCCCAACCAGCAAGCTTGTTTTGGTGCACGATCTCCTTTTCAACAAGAAATTTGGCACACGAAATATAATCGTTAATGGAGTTAAACTTTTTAGTACGTCTACCATTTTCATGCCACGTCTTTCCTCTGCCACCCCCACCCCTGAAAATTGACACATGAAACAAAATTAAGAAGCTGTTCTGTCAATTTATTTTATTTTCCCCATATATGATAAGTTACCAACAGACTGACCTAACATCTGCGTATGCGATAACCCAACCACGATCAAGAAGGCTCTTTAACTCGCTACGCCAGCTTTTGTCAAGTAATTCGCCATAAGCACCGTGTCCATGAAGCAACCCTGGATTTTGACCTTCCTTTTTTCTTTTGTGTGAATAGACAATTGTTAAGGGGACCGTGACTCCATCAAAAGATATGACTTCATGTTGTTCACAAGCATAAAACTCGGATAGATCATTCCAAGTGTGATTATCTTCTGCATTAACTTCTGTATTGGGGATTGATATATTCATACCAGTAGAAGTTGTGCCATACAAAACACGGGTTCTCTCCTGGAGTAAGTTGTGTTGTTGAATGATTTCCCATTTCCCATTTGACAAATTATAATCAACTACCGCATCAGGCATCTGCAAAGAGACTATGAGAGGATCATATTTCTTAGGAGAATACCAAAGAATCAAAAATAGGAAAAATATATAGTTGCATTAAACGTAATCAGACTTGCTGATATCTATACTTTATATGAATACACTATTTCTCAAATGAGCATGGTTTCTTAACTTTAATATAGTATAGAGAAATCATTACATAATGAACGTAAATAAAGTACAGGGATGCAACTATGCTAGTGTTTACTTCGCTATGGAAGTATAAATTTAGCCAATTTAATCATCAGTTCACTACAATCCAACATGTACAAATACCATCATCTGCATATGTTTAATATTAAGAAGTAATTGTAAATCAACCTGAATGTTGCTATATGTCATATAGTTAAAAACATTTGAGTGTCCAGTTTTTATTTAATATAACTATCTAGTAAGAAGTTAGTGTCTTGTTAATTAAATGGTTGTAATCCGCCACACGGCACTTAAACTTCACAATATAACTTCTTCCTTTAATTAAAAAATGTATAATTCACATGTTAAAGTTTTAACGAAGAAACTATAACAGGCACACTATACATAAAGTAGCTCTTCTCTTTGTCCTTAGAAGTCAACTTTTGGCATTGAGTTTCGTAGTTACAATATAAAAGTCACCTTTAAGACCATGTTTTTGAGAACAAACTTTTAATGGTATGCAACCAGCTATGAGTAACATACCACAGGTGATGAAATTGTAAACCGCATGATTGAGGAATAAAAATCATAATTCGATCCAGGCGAGATCTGGCAAACAGACTCTGGAAGAGGTAGAAAATGTGGACACAACTCCCTGAGATGGACCGCATCCTGTTTGATTACAACTTTTTATAGCCAGCAAATATGATCAAATATTATGAAAGATTAGTAACTATCATAAAATAATACCTTATTGTTTGACATAGGCAATGCAACTGAGCATAGTCGGAATCTTCCACCTTCTCTGACAATAAGTACCATGTGTGAGTCACAGAAGTCAACATCCTCGATGATCAAGTCTCTGTCATCAATAAATACATTCTGCAACAAAATCGAGTAATGTATAACAAATCCATGAAAATGCATCATGTTCAAGTTTCTCAATACACCAATTCCAGAGGGTTTGAGAAGACTGGATAAAAAAAAAGGCTCAAAAAAGGAAAAGAAAAGATGTGGCGCAAATATGTTGATGCGTTTGGTGCAATGTCGGGAGAAGACAAAGACGAGGAGCAGTTTATTTTTTTATTAATGTAATGTTTATTTTATTAATGTAATGTTTTTATTTTATACATGTGTGTTTTTTTAATTATTGTGTTTAATTAATTGTAAAAAATAAAAAAGTAAAGTGATGAAAGAATAGAAAAGGTGTTGTTGGCAGGGGTGTGTTGGTAGGTGTGTCAGTCTAGAAGTGTTGATGTGGCGCTGATTAAAAAACTGATGTAGGAAATAAGAGGTTATTGTTGGGAGTGGTCTAAGCATATTTGACACGATAATTATTATGACACTTTTTTACAGATTGTATTTTGGCCAACTGGACCAAACCTGTTTTGACCAGTTAACCAACCCACATGATCCGCCCATTTTGCCACTTCCAGTATAACTCATCCATCCGAGACTAACCTCCCACTTTCTAGAACCAGAAGATTGTAGAGGACTGCGAAGGAGATAATGGCAATCAACCGACTGGCCAGCTCTATCAGCATTGGTAAAAAGATAAAGATAGCCTTGATGATGTTCAATAATACAATGTGTGCAAGCCTCACACTCCCACACAAGTGTCAGACCAGATAATGGATCAGCTGCATTGATCAGAAACACCTAGAAAACAGTTGCAATTAAAATGTTTGCTGAAAGATAGATAAATGACACGTGTACAGATATCAGCCCATAAAGAGTAGAACACCTTTGAATATGAAGTTGAAAATACATTTACAGTCACAAAGAGGAAATCCTTGGTATGTCGAATGTTAATATGGACATTTTCTTTTGGTTCTTCTAAAAGCATCACATCTTCATCCTTTGATCCAAGCATGCTACAATATAACCTAAATCATAAAAAAATAAAATAAATGTGAGTTACATACATAAACACAATCTTGTATAATGCAAGAGATACAGAAATTGTTATACAGCAAACCTGTAAGGTTTCTTGTTTTGATCAGTGACAACGTATAACAATGCTTGACCACCCTTAGCCCAAGCCACATTAGAGACCCAATCAGCTTGTGGCTTACTACAAAGCGAACCAAAATTCAAGTCCCTCACACATAACTTGAAGAAATCATTGTCCTTATCATACATGGTATAGGCTATATATCGATGATCAGGCGACACTTCCGATAACTCCTCATAAGCATAACCTACGAAGTCAATTCAAGCTAAAACATTAAACTAACACCAATAAGCAATTAAGAATTTACGATACTATTAAAACGATATAAAATTCCAATCACCTCCGAATCTTTCTGCCTCTTGATTGTAATCAATAAGCTTCTGTTCAATCCTCTTCCCAGAAGTAAAATCAAACCCACCTGTTGGACTTTTATGTGAAATGAACTCCTCATTCAGACTAGCTAATCTCCTACATAGTACCGGATATTGCTTTCCTTCTTCCGCTCTCCTATAATACAACCTAAATTCCACCTCCAAGTTCAAAATATAACCAAATCATCATAAACTCACGACATACTAATTTGTCTAAATACAAACAGAAAGTACACTAGAACACTGTGACACCGTGATCAACAAAATTGAGCAACAATACACAATAAATTAGCCAATCGCCGGCATTTTAAAACGAATTCATATTTTTGATCTAGAACTAGCATTTTTTATTTTAACAAGGTATCACAATCATCAAACTCACACATTTCTAATTTAGCTAGCCCCAAAGATAACTGTTATTTTCTAAATAGTATATCACAGCGCATACTCATAGAAATGTATTGAACTATCCATGTTTTGCTAATTGTATGATTTTAAATTACAACTTAGCTTTTAATGTACTTAACTTTCAATTCTATGCTATTGTATTTATTCAGCGACCTTTTCATCAGGTAACCCGGTAAAATTTCAATTGTTGTTGACTTGACAGCATATAAAGTGGCACGTCATGAAAACCAATGTCACGCCAGAGGTCAAATACATACAATAGTAACGAACTACGAGTTCATCACATCAAAAGGCAAAAATGAAATCCCAATAAATATAATAGCAAAACGGGTAATAATTAGATACATTGATATGTAATTAACCCTTTGATCCTTCTGCATTTCTGCCCATGATCCCACATTAACATTATTGTGTATCTATTAAAAGCACCTAACTTTCATTCGAAGACAATTATTTCAGGACAAACGAACAACAAACTAGTGTAATACTCGCGCGTTGAAACACTGAATTGGGAATTAAAAGCTATAAATCATAAAAACAAGAAATGTAAAAAGAACCAACCAAGGGCCCCAATGAAAAGGAGGGGTAGAAAGTTGAGAAGAAATGCGGGAGGCCATTTCGGATTGAAGTTTGGATTGAATACGATCAGTTTCGGATAAAACAGCTTCAGTGTACTTCTCTTCTTGTTCCATATAAACATCCATGTGACGCATAGCTACTTTATCGTTTAAATTAGACATCCAGCTGTATGGGTCTTCCCAAGTGTAATCATGGAGTGTGAATTTGGAGATTCTTTGTGGTGGTTTTGGAGGTGTTGGCGGTGGTGGTGGCGGTGGTTTGTGGGGTTTGTAGTGAGCTGACGCGAAGTGTATACGGAGAACGTAGCGACGGTGGTAGTGGTGATGGTGATGGAGGGTTGTGAAGAAATGATGCATGGTGGTGGTGGTGGTGCCGGAGTGGTTTAAGGGGTTTTACCCTTTTGCTGGATTTCTTTGGTGATTTTTGAAGATGTAAATTAAATTCTTATTCTTACTGTTTTAAAATCGTGGTTAATAGTGTAATTTTTTGCAATGCAATTTAAACTATAAAAATTAGTTAATAAGTTTGAAAATTAGTTAATATGTTGGCTGTGGTTAGGGGCTGCCGGTAGGGCTGTAAACGAACCGAACGAACACGAACGAGACCTTGTTCATGTTCGTTCGTTTAACTTAACGAACGGTTCA